>JAHDVE020001422.1:0-172480 GCA_022606495.2 Halesus radiatus
TAACATTAATTACATACAATGGGAACTTGTACCCGCTAAGCAACTGCAAGTAGCTTGTCAGCAGAAGTTTAGTTTAACAAGATTATACGATACCACAATGAATAACAAATCATCATAAAAATGTAGCTCAAAATTAGAACAATATAGGTGCATGCATGTTGTGATCAATATACACAAGTCGGAAAAAATAGTTTTAAAAAATATTAAAACAGCATAACAGTTTTGTTATAGAGATACTAGAGTCCAATTACATAATATCAATTTAAACAATATTATAAAAATATCGAAATATCAGCAAGTATAAAACATAATTTCTTCAAACAATTGGTATTCACTTTGTGGCGTCATTATTAATTAATTAATTAAAAGATGTACTTGGTTTAGACCACTTTATAAATATACATAAACACGTAGATGTATATTTATAAAGTGGTGTAAACAATGTATATATATTTTTTAAATTAATTAAGTATTAAACAAATTTAGAAATAAAAAAAATTGCAATAAAGTTTTGTTACAGCCAGGATAGACTTAATATAATCTTAATACCAGGAACTATCAATGAGACGTCATATTTGTTCAAGAGACAATGTAAGAAAGAAAAAATAGCGCAAAAACAGCAGATATCAAGGAGCTATACAATCAAGGAGACCGTCACATTTGTTACCATCAATACACAAGGTTACTATTCAAAAGCCTGTATTTTAAGAATCTGCAGAAACATTTATCTGTATCATGTTACTAGTTTCCGGTTTCGCAATTGAGCAATTTAAAATGTGCAACTGTTATAGGCAGATAGGTAGTAAAAAAATTATGGAACGACCGTATGAAAAATGTTTATGTGCTAAAATTGTCATTTTTTCTATAACGCCGTTTAGTGACTAACATCACGTCAAGGGCGCTTTACATTTTCTAGTCAAAGTTGTGTTTTTAGGCGTTTCATGACGGTTTCGAAATAGCTTTCTGTCCTAAAACCAAATGTAAGGTCGTTCCGAGAATGTAGACCCAGTACATTGAAAGCTCTGTACCCAAATTCAGCAGCATTCGTACGAGAGGGTTCAACCAGTATGTTCGACGGATCAGTCTGAGCGTCAGTCGCCTCTGAGTAAAATTGTCCCTCTAGTAGAGATGAATCAAGTATGATGGTGCCAGCCCATTCCATGCCTTATATACCATAAGATAAATTTAGAAATCTTAGAATCGATGACAATGCCAAGATTTTATATTGAAAGTTGAGAGGATAATTTATGCTACAAAATCTGATAGTTTGGCATTTACTAATGTTTAAAAAAGTTTGTTTACGCCAATCTCGAAATTTATTTAAATTTAATTGAATGTGAAAACAATCTTCGATAGTTTTTATTTTTATCTTTGAAGAGTTTGATATCTACGGCGAAGAGCAGCACAATAACATTGTTATAAAATACAGTCATAACATCATTAACAAACAGAAAAAAAAGTATTGACCTAAATGTGAACCTTGTGGTATATGAAAAGTTAGAAAAATCAATTCTTCAAGTATTTTACTAATAAGGTAGGTCTTTATCCACTCTAATAATTTACCCTATATAACTAATTTGCATAAGAAGGATTTTGTGGATTACATTGCAAAATGGTTTTACAAAGTCGGTATATTAATTGTTTTTGTGTTTAATTCCTAGAATTCCAAGTAATTTTTTATTTTAATTTAATGCAAATTAAATTTAATAATGTTATTATTAAGTTTTGCAAGGACTTTTAGTTTTTATTATTGTGACAGCTGTTTCGGCGTTCAAGACCATTTTCAAACTGCGGTTAATCTCTGTGACGAATTATTTATATTATTTTATTTACTCCCACCTAATTCTTATTTAGAGTTTATGAAAATAATCGGTAAAACCGATTTAGTTAGAAAATAATTCAAATTCACTATTCTGTTAGGTTTTTACATTTATAATGTGTTTCCCCGTATTTCAATGACAATGATTTCTTAATCAATTTATTTAAATGTGATATATTGTTTTGATAATGTGAGCATACGGAGAAGTGGCGATAATAAATCATTATTTTCAAAAAATTTCCTGTACAAATTAGAAATAAGTCGTCATAATGTGAATTAACCGTAGTTTGAAAATGGCATTGAATGCCGAAACAGCGTCACAATAATAAAAACTAAAAATAATTGCAGACCTTAATAATAACATTATTAAATTTTATTTATATTAAATCAAAACAAAAAAGATGAAAAAAAAAAAAAAAACAAAACAAAACAAAAAATAGTCTGTATATATTGAATCGACTTGTTTTTTTCTTCAAGTGCACATGGTATAATTTTTTTATAAAAAGGAGATTTGTTAGAGTGGATCTACCGGGGATAAAATCATGTTGATTAGGTACAAGGATGTTATTAATATGTACACAGATTTTATCTAACAAAAAAAAAAACACTTTGGGGATTTATGGAGAGCATTCAAATGGGTCGGTAATTAGTGACATCATGAATATCGCCCTTTTAAATACAGGTGTCAGCTGACTTTTTTCCATATATCTGGGAATCAGCCAGTATTTAGCGATTCGTTAAATATCTGACAAAGTGGCTTGGCTAATATTAAAAGACAGTTAATTGCAAACGCTGGAGTAACATTGTCTGGTTCCGCTTTTTCATTTGCGTCAGGTGCATCTATTTTACGTTTAACACCAGAGACGTTTAAGTATAGAGGAGGAATGTGGATACATTCCTTAGGTTGAAAGGGTGGAATTCGATCGTTAGATATGTCATTTTCGTAAACACTTTTTAAAAAACAGCTAACAAGTTGCCATTTTTTTTTGTAGGCATGGGAATTTTTTCATGGTGTATTAATGTATTTCAAACGTGTTTGATATCTGAATGAATATATATGATAATGTGACGCGAATGTAAATAGCAGAAGAAGTCTGGGACGCCCGATGAAGACATGACACAATCAGGTGAACCAAATATTTGAGTCAGGCCGTAGCGAGAATCAGAATAACAGAAGAGTATATATGAGACTATGTATAATTATGAATTAAACTATTAGTGTTTCCCAAAACAGAATTGTTTGGCGGTCGGTCCTCTCTGCCTACCTTGCGGGGAAACGGCGTGATGATTAGTTTAATAGTTAGTTATGAATTTAACCCTTCCTTGCCGGTGCTGCTAACTAATTTGAGGGGGCGATGTGTGTTTGTTTTTTTATACAAATTTACAGTTTAGTCTGAGCTTGATGAAATTTTGTGCACTTAACCTTCAAAAAAAGAGGAAGGTTAATGTCTGCATTAAATTTCTAAAAATCACAATCTCCCTTTCCCACCCTTACAGCGAAATTTTGGTAGTTCTTGATGAAATTTTTTCGGTCAAAATTAAACGAAAATTACTGAGTAGGGGATGGGAGTTTTAATAGGAGTATTCGTAAAAGTTAGAGTAGGTTTAGGGATTATAAAACTTTACTCAAAACTATTAATAACCCCGTGCAACGCCAGGTACTTCAGCTAGTAGAATATATAAAATATTTCAGGTACTAGTGCCCAAATGCGTCGAGCTACAGGTATTCAAAATGTCGGAACCTTTTCACAGTTCACAACATTATAAATAACTAACCGTGTAAAACAATTCTCTATCAAAACATCTACTGAAAATTTCGTATTTTAACCTAAGTAGAATTTTTAACCTTTTTATCATCGTTTTATAAATATTCTCCATTCTTAAAAATGAACAATAAAAATATCAATATTTCAAATAAATACGATCTCCTCTTTTGTCACTACATAAAATTGAATATTGTCTGTATGTCCTCGATATTCTCTAAAATTACTTTACCGGTTTTGCTGAAAATCGCACAGTTTTTTCTTATTAGTGCCGGGAAGGTTTCGAGAGTAGTTTAAATGTAATGCAATATGTAAAACTGTTGCTGTAACGTTTTAAAATTAGTATGAAAAACATTGAACCCGTCACGTTGTATTGAGTTCAGCCCACACATATACCACTCTGGTTAGTCACAGATTACATATTCAAAACAAGAAGGTTTGTTTGGGTATAATATTTTCAAAATAGAAAACACAATCAAGCACCTAATTAAGAATTTTATTATTTAGATATATTTTGAAAAAATAAATGTTTGAAATGAAATAAAAATTTAAAAAGAATGTTTCTTTATTTAGAGATAGTAATAGTCGTCACAAGGCAGTGCTTTCGCTTTCAAATCAATTAGGGCACCCAAACGATTAGCAAGAATTCACAACTTCATAACTTTATAAAAAATAAACTTTAGCAAGACTTGGTACACATTAGCTAGTATTCTAATAAATGTAATATCAATGATAAAGATGGATAAAAAAGCAATTGTAAAAACCGTTTCTTCTCCAAAATGAAGCTTATTTTTTTTAATAAAACTGTGTTTATCTGAAGTGAGCTGCCAGGTAACTCTGTTTTTATGTTTTCTGGGAAGTAATATTTGTACAGCGCCCTTTCAGAAAAACGGCGCTATACAAATGTCCCAAAAATATTACTATTATTATTGTTTTTGTAATTCGTGTATTAGGAAGGTATGTAATGTATATGTGTGGGTAGTTATAGTTGGGTAGTGGATCAAACCGATGCGATGTGGTGCGGAGGAAATGTGATCCGCCAGGCGCAGGAGCAGGCATAGACGTCTGTCCGGAAATCTGTACACCCTCCGCGGATAATTACTTCCTAAAGCCGCTATAGCGTATAGCCTATTATAATAGCGTTCTAATTTTGAGGAAGCGCTGAACCGGGCGTACAGCATTGGCGTGCAGTCCACAAAGGCTAAAAAGCTGTGCGTACCCTAGGAAAAACGAACCGTAAAGGATTTTTTTTTAATGCTACAATTTTCTAAGACTCGGAGTGCTCATTTATTCAGTTGGCCACAACAATCAGTGACGATGATAATAAAATTACATTCCATTGATATTTCCAAAAATGACGAAGTTATTAGCTTTCAAAGTGAAATTGATAGTATAGACATGCCTGATTTAATTAGCCTCATTCAATTTCATAAAACTTCGAGAACTACTCGTTCCAAAATCCTGTTTAAATGAAACGACACCAGGACTGAGCATTACAAACACTCGCTTGTACCTAGATTACATGAAGTTAGTAATAGATACGCAGATGTGGCGGATCCATTTAACTGCACGGAAGGTAAGTACAAGAAGGCTATACTCTCATGTCTCTTCAATCAATACTAATTTTACCTAAGTTTAATATGTGTTTTATATGACGCATATCTTTTACTTTTATAATATCCTTCAGGAACTTTTATTCTTTATATACTCTCTTATATTATTGTACGACCTAACGCTACATTTAATATTTACCCTTTTAAATTATCTGTGCTATATTCTTATGCTTGTAGTTAACTGTGACATGTAATTATTGCTAATGGTATATTTGCACCGTTGATATTAAATACATAAATATAAACTTGGGAAAAACATATACCCGTGACGTCACGAGTCACAATTCAGTACAACTCACAATTTGAATGGAAGTAACAGATACTGCCGCTTCTGTAATATCCATGGCCTCGCTAAGCACGTCACTAAGCGCTTAACGATCGCCCGGTGAGTTTCTCAATATTTTGACGTCTTATATATTTTCGGTACTGTTTAGTAATTTCCGAAAATTCAAAAACTTCTCTCCTCGGCATGCTTTAATTAAACAACATTTATAAATAACACGATCTTTCATTGTTGGAGACAACCTCATCCATAAGAGAAATTTTAAAATTAAATACGGTTTACCTTTGGTCATAAAGTACAATAACGTCTTCTGCAGAATGTTTGGCCTCCCCAGATACTCACGTATGTTCACGAAGGGGCGAGTTTCCGATTTTGTAGCCCTCATAATATCCAGGGTGGCCGGAATGAAGGAAAGAATAAAAAGTTCCGGGAATATTTTCATCGTGTAGGCCTGCCTCAGTCCAGCCTTCAGTATCGACGCATACCGGAGAAAGATATTTGTATATTTTTTACCCTCTCTTTCAATCACAGTTTTCTTAAGGGATTGTCCTGACGATTGGCGCAATATCTCCTGGGAAGGACGGCGGGAACAAGAATCCCCTGGCACTGTTTTACAGGGACTGCCCTGGTGTCCTAGCGACGGTTTATTCTAAGTATTCTCATCTTGTTTATTTTGTACCCTTATGATTTTTTTTATCTAAGTGTTCCCCCGCGTCCCACTTGGATATCAACGGACTACGGACGTGCAGAACAGAGACACCATGTTTATAAGAGTCACTTTTGTCAACCGTGAGTATAATGTACTAACCAATCTGGGATGTGTATTTTTACTCACCTCCTTCTAAGATAACGCCATGCAGGGACACTTGAAGGTTTAGAATCATTGAAAACTTTCGCTTCGTTCAACTAAAAAATTAGAGTCCTTGACGTCCACCCAAAAGGAGTAACCATAAGTTAGTTATACCGTGGTGGGAAAGTGGTGGGTAACCTCAACTGTAGAAAGATATTGGCCCCTCAAATTTTAAATGCCGCAGCACCTTAAAGGGTTTATATTATTTATTTATTTTTCATGAGTAATGTATCATTCACATACTATCTTATTATTATTAATTTTTTTTAGACTTTTGTACATATTTTGAATATTTTGTATGTTTTTATGTATGGGAATGCAGTAACCTCCCCACATACTGGAATAAGCATTTATTATTATTATTATTATTGAGCAATGCACGCCACTGTGCGGTATTGTGCACGGTACCTGCATACTATGCTATGTAGATTGGTACGTATTGTGATATGCAGTGTTAATAGGTTGTGTCGGAATTGATAGAAATTTACTTTTAAAACAATAATAATAATAATATTTGGATGATATCTATAGCGCTGCTGTCGTGAAAAATCACTTCAAGGGCGCTGTACAAACATTTGAACCGTTCTTATCTGACAAACGTTACCTGTGTACAAAAGTTGGGGGTGCGTTTGACACATTTCCGCCCCGGTGCCGAAGGCATCAACGACGCTAGTTCCTCAGAGCATATTTCATTTACATACCAGTAAAACGAGGACAGCATTTCCACCTGACGTCTGTGCTCCAAATTATCTATCAAACGGAACGCCCGTTTCTGCACAGTCAAGGGTTTTTATCAGATATGTTTGGGCATCCAACCGGAGGTGGCTGCCAAATTCTACAGTGAGGCACACTTATGATTTTTACAGGGTCAGCAGTTGTGTACTATTAAAGTATCTGCGGGCCCTGTACAGTATGCCCAGCTTCTGAGAGACTTTACTCTGGCATCGGTGGAGCCCTCACACCTGAGCTGGTCATGTAGGGTTACACCAAGCATATCAATGGAAGGCTTGTTGGGAAGACTGCTCAATGTTAATTTTGTATAATACTTATAAAAATGCATTATTCCAGAAATACTTTTGGGGTAGTATAATGCAATATATTCTATGGGTAACAATAATAACACATTAAACGAAATAACTCCTACAACGGATCCAACTACGAATTCCGAATAGACTAACCGGATAGGACCAAATTCTTAGTCTTCCTCGATGCAATACTAATTCTAACCAAAACTCCATCACATATTTAACACGCAGTACTCAAAATTTGACATCTTTACTTAACTCCACACCGCGCTTCATAAAGCCACACCGGCGATCTATCGAGCCTTTGCAACGTCAAATATCTACTCACCTCATATTCCCACTAGTGTATTAACTTTCTTCTTTATTTATGTATATACCTACACTATTTTTTCTTGTTCTTTTATTAATATAAAATCACACATTTCAACTAGATCGACCCGCCCCCCTACCCCCTTCCTTTTCAGGCCCCATAAGAAATTACTTGTAACTTTTAAATTTGTATTTCTTCGTGTTTATTTTGTATAACTATCTTTTTAATTTTAGTTTGATTTGTTCGCAAATCACTAGATTCACTTATAAATAATACCCATGTGGAAACCTATCAATGGTCAAATTTATATCACTTATTCATTATGCTTAGTTTTTTTTGTGTAAACTGTTGGTCTCCAAAATAATCAAAAAAAAAAAATTTTTAAAAACAATGCATAAAAATAATAAATAAAATATACATTGTTTTTAAAAAAAAAATTTTTTTTGATTATTTGGGAGACCAACAGTTTACCCAAAAAAACTCTTAATTAATACAAAATTAAAAACGATTGTGGTGGATATTTGACGGTCGGCCATCTCCATGGGATCATCAGGGGTAATGATGGTATTCTTGGATTGGCGAACTCTGCACCATAAGCTTCCCTGCGGTGGCCGGGAAGTGCCCTGAAAGAGTGCGATCGTTCCTCCAGGAACATTTTCTTAGCGTTGCACTATCTCGGTAAACGCAATAATTGTTGGTGTATTTTATGGTAGCTTATGCCATTAGGATGCAGCCTAATCTATCCACAGTTCTGACGTATACAGAGATGTGCAGAATGCGTTGAACACTATTATTTTGACGTGTTTGCCGCAAAAGTAAAAACGCCTTAATGAAACTTTTGGTGTATCAATTAATGCATATATAATCTTTCGCAAAAGTAAATTATTTATATACCGTAGTTATCTACTTCGACGCAAAATATTTATATGAAAACACCTAATAATATATCTTCAGTTATTATTATATTGAAATGATATTTTGGGGCTATAAACAAACGTCACAAACCCTTTGTACGAAGTATCAGAAAAGCGGAAAAATACATACTGTTTGACATTTAATACAAGACGAAAAATGAGGGCGCTACAATCGTTTAAAATGTCTTAAATGGTATCACCAAGATGGCTCAGAGGAAAATGATTAAATTTTTAAAATGAGGCAATGGTATAAGAACATGTTTATAAATTAGTAGTACTCTGAAAGGAGATGATTCTGCCTAATATTCTAAAACAATTTTATGATAAACAAATTTTTAAAAAAAGAAAATCAAATCCAAGGTTCAAAATTATAAGTTAAAAAATAGTGAAAATTGAATTATGATGTTTTGCATTGTTTCTTTAAAACAAACTGTCAAATTCGGATTTGTGAAAACATTTGAATATGAAGAACACATTTCAAATGCGAAGTGAGTAGCTTTGTGTTGCCATATTAAAGTAAAACAAAAAATTAAGAACACCCATCTACTACGATGTGCGTTGCCATAGTAATGTCATTTTATATTTCCAAAGTAATAAATATCTACAATTAAATGCCAAGCAATAAATGAACATCACGGACTGTACCTACCTACTGACAATTTTGAGAAAATTCTCATATGTTCTTGTGGTTTAACTGATTAATTTTATGGTAAACTGGGTCCTTAACCCGTGTGGTCACGTTTTTACGCTTAGTTTTTTTAACCCTTTCATTCGTCTATCTTTCTAAATAAGTAATTATTTAACATTGCCACATAAAGCTTGACATTTAAATGTAGATATTTATTATTTTCGAACTACATAATGTCATTACTATGACAACGCACATTGTCTTAGAAATGTGTTCTTCACGTTCAAATATTTTCACATATGTGCATTTTATAGTTTGTTAAGAAACAATGCGAAACATCGTAACTCGTTTATCCACGTTTTTATTATTGAACATCTAAGACATGGTTATTTCGATGCATACATTTCAGAAAAACAAAGATTCGCCCTTTCCGTGTAATTGTCTAAAATGAGATGTAGAATCATCTCCTTTCGAGAAGAATCACTAATTTCAGGATACCGTTTGGTGAAAGGAAAAAAGATGCACTTGAACATTTGAGATTTTTAATCTTACAATAAATCTTCCTATGAGCCATCTTGGTGTTGTCATTTAAAACATTTTAAGCGATCGCATTGCCCTCATTTTTTATCTACCATAAAATGTATGATTTACCTACGCATACATAAAAGGCTTATTAGTGGGTAGGTACTTGCTTGCTTTTAAAATACAGGCATTAAAATATCATAAATGTAAAAATGGTTACGACCATGGTTAAGATGACTTGGCAGAATGATGACATGCTTCTAGGAAACCAAAACGGATTATGGTTTTTCTAAGAGTCATTTGTTCCTAATACCTAAATAGTTAATTGTCAGAATCGTGACTTTTGGCGCCAAAACTGTCTGCCTACTTCCAACAGTTCCAACTACTGCGGCTGCCAAACCGGTTCTGAGTCCGAAACTGGTTCTCTCGAAGGTTCACGTACGACCTGACCGCACCCACCCAACCATCTCTCCACAGAAACTAAAATAAACCAACGGTTAAAAAAGTCAATATTAATGTCTCTAAAATCTCACATACAAAAAGGTTTGGTTTACATAACACCTTTTCATTAAGTGCCAGGTGTGAAATGTTTATTTCTCGGAATATCTACCTGGATAGGACTAATGAAGTCTAGCAACTGTAACCGCGGTGCGTTCGTTTCGTCTTGGAGATTAGTATGAGTTGACCGGCCGTTAAGAGTTAGAAAGATTAGACGGAGGATTAGGATCTGTTGTGAGCTGGTTGTGGCGCATAGACACATGTGAAAAAATGTAGGCAAAGCTTGGTGAGCCGGTTTGTGTCCCCAGGGCACGGCCGTAAGTGAAAAGTGGTCGGCAACTGAAAATAATTCAATCAAAACTTTTTTTCAAAACTTTCAAGTATTAAATATCTTTTTTTATGAATTATGATGCTCACCGAACTGGATACACCAAGGGACAGTTTTATAAATGAACTATCAAATTTCTGTTGCGTAACGAACCGTTGGCTATTCTTATTTTCCATTGGAAATATCTTATTAGTGATAACTGAATTGAGTTACACATGGATTCTTAAAAAAACTTAAATCTGATGTAGGACTGAGAGCCCCGAGGCTTTGCGTGAAAAAAACATGTTCTCTTGCTTTACAAACAAGGAGATCGGAAAAGAATCAATGTCGATAGAAGCGTTCTGATAAAATTTTCGGTCCTTTATTATTTTATCCCTTTCCTCAAATAATGTTTCTTTATATTACCTTACCTGTTAAGCTAATATGTTATATTTTCATATAAATTCCTACAAAAAACCATGTTCAAAGTGTCCTTAAAACGGCGTACCCCAGAAAGGTTACATTTTTTCGGAATCTTCCATAAATTACCTTTGAATAAATTATTAATTGTTTTTGTGTTTAATTCGTAGAACTCCATTTATTTTTTTTTTAAATTAAATGTAAATCAAATTTAATAATGTAATTATTAAGTTCTGCAAGTACTTTTAGTTGTTATTATTGTGACAGCTGTTTCGGCGTTTAAGGCCATTTTCAAACTGTGGTTAATCCACATTGCGACGACTTATTTATATGATTTAATTTACTCCCACTCCATTACTCATCCATCCAAATTTTTAACGGAGTGGGGGTAAATTAAATCATATAAATAAGTCGTCGCAATGTGGATTAACCACAGTTTGAAAATGGCCTTAAACGCCGGAACAGCTGTCACAATAATAACAACTAAAAATACTTGCAGAACTTAATAATAACATTATTAAATTTGATTTATATTAAATTTAAAAAAAAAAATGAATAAATTAATTAATAAATAAATGATTTTTAAAATTTACTTAGTATTCACCACTTTATAAATATACATGGATATCTAAATGTTTCGAAAGCGACGCTTTCATCGTCAGGAATATATGAATATTAAAAAAATAATTTCAATTATAGACAAATAATTATAATAAGAACACATTAATGTAAGAATAAACAATTTATGAACATTAACAAAAATTGATTAAAGTGGGTAAGTAATTAATTTATATTAGAAATAAAAAAATAAATAACTTTATTATTAATATTAATGTAAAAACAAATTCAAGATATAGGTATTTTTAAAAAAATATTTGATTATTTAATAAATTTAATTCACTATTAACACTTTTTCTGATTTATAAAATTTAAAATTGATCTAATTGTAAACCGGTTGTAATTGTATTTAAAATATTTAAACCTTTATTTATATCAAAAGGATGATTGGTTTCTAAAATATGATTTGCAAATTCAGAATAGTTGTTATTACATAAACACCTTAGGTGTTCCTTAACTCTAATACCGAAATTTCTAGAAGTCTTTCCTATGTAAAAATAGTTGCAATCGTTACAAATTAATTTATATACCCCCCATGTATTTAAAATATTATATTTATCCTTGTTATTTAAAACATTTAAAAAAAAAATTATTATTAGTATAAAAAGCTTGTTGGATAGTATTTGGGGTGTATTTTTAATTATTAAATTTGAGGTATTATTATTCAAACACAATATTTTCTCCATTGTTTACTAACATCATTTATTTGTGGATATACATAAGATTTAATATTTTTTTCTTATGCTTTTCTTTTTAATACATTATCTATTAATTTAGTACTTTAACCGTTATTTACTGCAATCTGTTTAAAATTCTGTGTTAAAAATTTATTTCTTCATAGAGTTACAGTAACTAATCTACCAAGAATGGAATGAAAAGCTGATAATTTTTGAACAAAAAGATGATTAGAGGTATTATGTATAAGTATCTTTCAATGCAAAACATCATAATTTATTTTCAATTAATATTAATAATAAAAACTTCTTTTTTTTAAGTTCTTTTATAAATGAATTACTTACCCACTTTAATCAGTTTATGTTTATAATTTGTCTGTTCTTACATTACTGTGTTCTAATTTTTATCATTTGTCTTTACTTGAAATTATTTTTTAGTATTCATATATTCCTGATGATGAAAGCATCGCTTTCAAAACATGGAGATATCAATGTATATTTATAAAGTGGTAAATACTAAGTATGTTTTTAAATTTATTTATTTAATTTATTAATTGAAGAAATTATAATAAATAAATTATTAAATATATACATTAATTTTAATATAGATTAAGATAAATACGTTTCGTATGTTTAGATATGAATAGTGGATGGATCGAGATAAATATATGTTGTTAGGAGAATATATGCCACGCTAAGCGAATAGAGGCATGAGTCGAGGACGCTTCCAGGAAAGACATGAGTAAATAAAATATTTAACTCGAGTCATGCTAAATGTCTGAATAATAGATGTGTATATTTGAGACGGTTCCATTACAAAACATAACACTAAATAAACAGAACAAAAACAACACAACAAACCTAACCTAGCATAATCCGTTCCTTATCACGTTGTGCTTTATCTGGTCACCGTTTGAGCAAGAGTATGAGTGTGTGCCAAGTGAGATTTGTGTGGCGTTCTACCGTGTCTTCAAATAATACAGACAGTACTAATCGACCCGTCACACGTAAAGTATCATAAGTTCAGTGCAAGGCGAGTTTTTGATTGTTTTACATCTGATTTAGTACCTTCATTGTCAATTACATCCCAAATTTTGTGCAAAACGATCAAAAGCTAAACTTAACCTCAGCTTACATCAGCCTTGCATTCTTTGCGAATCTTGACATTTTTCACACGGTCTTACATAGTTTTATCGCACATTCTCATTTCTACAGCATTCATTCTACTTTCATACTTTCTTTGCCAGTTCCATGCCTCACTGCCATACATCAGGGTTGGTATCAGTACTACATTGTGAACTGCTAATTTCACTTCTTTAGATAAATTTATGTTAGCGCCACTCGCGTTTAGTCATCCATTAACGGAGTTTCCTGCATTCACCCTTCTTTCAATATCCCTATCAGTCTTTCCATCTCTCGTAAACAAACTTCCTAAATATACAAACTCATCGGCATGCTCCATGTATTCATCATTCACAACTATATTGCACACTGTTTTCGTACTCTCTCTTTCAAACACCATGAGTTTAGACTAACTTACATTCATCATTAGCTCATTCTTCATACATACTTCGTTCATCCTAGATACGAGGGACTGTAGATATTTCTTTCTGTTAGTAATCAGCACCGCACGATCGGCATACAATAGGCAATTTGTATATATATAAATAGATATATATGTATTATATTTGTTATTTTTTTTAAAGAATATTGGGTTAGGTTAGATAGTGTAAAGCGCACTTGAGGTGAACGTTCTCAAAACTGTGCCATGGGAATTACCTCTTATTAAATGAATTAAAAATTACTTCGTAATCACTACTTTATTAATATCTACATGTCAACATGTTTCGAAAGCGAAGAGAAATGTACAGAATACTAAAAAAATAATAATGTCAAGTATAGACAAATGATAAACATAGAGTACAGTGATGTAAGAATTAACAAATTATAAACACAAACAAAATTAGTAGGTAAGTAATTAAGTATTAAAATTGAATTAAAGTAATACAAATTTGTCTATTATTACATTATTATTTTTTAGTATTCTGTATATTCCTGATGTGGAAAGCATCGTTTTCGAAACATGTTGATAAGTATATATTGATATAGAGGTTATTACGAAGTCATTTTTATTTGATTTATTTATTTATTGGCTGACTTTGCTATTATTTCCGCAATTAGCTTAATCAGTGAATACCTCGAAAATTTTCTGATGGTGCGACGTTAATTGGGAAAAAATAGTTCACATGACACCAAGTGACATCTAAAAATATTAAAATAAATATTTTGTAACTATCCATCGGATATTAAATTTTTTAATAAAACATTAAAAAAATATTATAAAACATTGAATATCAAATTTACATTGGAAATTAAAAAAGAAATTATTTTTATTATTATTAATTATACATAATTGACTAAATAAAATACATTTTTTCTGATTCCTAAAATTTTATTGTAAATCGGTTGTATTTGTTTGTAATTTTTTAAAACGAGTGATTGGTTTCCAAAATACGATTGGCAAATTCAGAATAATTATTATTATTTAAACGCCTTGTGTTCCTTAACTCTAATACTGAAATTTCTTAAAGTCTTTCCTATGTAAAAATCGTTATTTATTACCTCTTATTATTCTTATTAAATCTACTTACTTACACTTAATATTATGTTCATTTTGTTAGAGAGAAAACGACGAATTTTGTTGACTTTTTATTACGATGTGATAGAACAAAGATATTTTCTTTTTTTTTCAAGGTTTTATTTTTTAAAATTTGTATGAAACGATTAAATTTATTAATTTAATTCAATGATTGCGCTTCTTTTGTCTCAAGGTATTTCTTTGTACATTCATTTTTAGAACGAAAAATTACCTTTCACTTTCGTACGACCTTACAACAATTTTTTTTTTTCGAAAAACTTTATTTTTTTGTTTGTCTAAAAACAGCACTCCCTTTTCCAAAAACTTAGAACTCTAATATCTGATCCCTGCTTTTTCTCATGATAATATATAAGTACCCACGTAGTCGGCTTGTAAAAGCTGTGCAAAGTATGAGAGCCTTTTCCGCCTTTCCTGCTCGAACGTCACGGACAAGTATTTCGCAACCTTTTCAATTCAGTATCGGTGCCGAATTGAAAAGATTGCCGATGAATGGTTCTAGTATCAGTAGGTATGCATTTTGTAGACCGGTCTACTTGAGATCGGTAAAACGATAAAAAATAACATTTTATGCCGTTTAGTCTCTCAAAATAGAATCAATAAACACTGAATCTATGGAGAAATTTTCATGTCACCTTATTTTTACCTTTTTAACGGATTGGGAAGAAGACATTCGATTGTCGACGTTATTTTTTTTTATCTGCTGAAAAAGGATTAAAAAATTAAAATAATTTTTTTATTTGTTTGGAAGATGCGGCGTGTAATTTAAATTAGAGGTAGGTAAATCCTGAAAGCGTGACATGAAAAACTTATATTCCTAATAGGCAATCATTTCTTGAGCAGTTTGTTATTTACTCCCTACATTTGCGGAATTATCATATAGAGCTAAGTATTATTTTAATGGCTGCGAAAAGTAGGTATGTACTTTTTGCAGTAGGTAGTTTGCGTTCGAGGTCCTGCTCTCGACAACCCGAATGCATCGGCCCGAGCGAAACGTTCAACTGCAGTCGCCAGCAGTTCAAAATGTTGGAAACTGTGCTCCTCCGAGAACAGACTGAACGGAAAGCGAATAGAGCGAACCGAGCACACTGTACACGGAGCAGTATGACTGGCCGTTGGCGCGGCCATCTAGCGGCGAGAGCCGAAGCTCGCGCGCTGAGAGAGACCCGCTCGCTCGTCAGCTCGAGACCGGCTTTCGGTTGGATACGACGTGTCACGTGTACTCTACGTCCGCGCCCGTTAACTTTGGCGATACATTCGAAACTTCTCCAAACCGGAAAACAAACCGCCGCAAAGTGCTCAACTCCCGATCCAAACCTGTAAAAAAGTTCAAAGTGAAATAAACAATTTAAAAAAGTTAACATTTCATTATTCGCGAGTGCTTTCTTTTAGTTTTTTTCAGTGTTAGTGGCGTAGAATGGATACGGTGAAGGCATTTTGAATGCAAGCATAGTGTACGGTGAAGTTCTTTCAATCTGGGAATATTATTAGTGCGAAAAAATAATACATAATAATAATAAAACTAGTGAATTGAATTTTTGTCTCAATCTATTGTGATGTGGTGACCGTTAGATTCTGACAGTTAGTGAGTGCCACTTCGAAGGAAGATAACAACTTCTTTCAAGATGGGGAGCAAGTCCTGGGATGTGAGGAGTTCGTTGGTGTTGTCTTCGATCACAGGTGAGCCTCATCGCATTAGCTTATCCCTTCTCCTCGAGAACTGGCCTTGCTGGCTTTTGCATCCAAACCGGTCCAGCCACCATTGCCTCTCCTCCCACACGAATGCAAAACTCCTTACAATCTCCTGGCGAATCTTCGTACATTTTTTTATTTCGATGTTGACGACGACACATCTGCAGGCCACATTCTTGAATTAAGTAATATGACGACACTGTTGGTTAGTTTACAAGAAACGTTTGTGTTTTTTGAATCCGGTTTATTATGTTGCAAACGTTTCTTAGTACCTACCCAGTTTCACCGCAATTTATTACCGTGTAATTTGATTGTAGCGTAGGTATCTAATTTTGTATTGTAGGTAAACAATGATTCATTAATTATTACGGTTATTGAACTAATTTTTGTTGTTATTTATTTAGTTTTTGTACGATTTATTGCCATTAACTCATTGCTTCAAATAAAAGACAAAACTAAAAAGAAATTTAAATGTAAAAAATTGAATTAGACGGTAAATATTTAAAGTTTCTATTCAATTTAAAAAGAAATGTTTTATTATAAAAATATAAATAAAATATGCGTAGTCTGGGCGCATATCTAGTGAATATATTTTAAAAAAGTCTACCGATAATTTAATTTTAATTTTTTTATATTCTCTTTTTAAATTAATTAAAAGCGTACTCTTGTCCCGTTTACCAAATAAATTGTTTTATTGTGAGAATAACTAATAACTACAAATTAACCCGCGCTTCTTTCTGGAGGTTTCTGAACATTCTAACATGATATTTTTTTAAACATCACACAGTCGATAAAATACAATCCATTCTCGCTAACAATTATAAATTTAATAATATTTACTAATAATTATTATTATAAATTGAAACTAATAATTTGTTTTCGTCTAGCTAGAAGTGAAATGAGAATGTATTCAATTATTTGGTAACCAATGAACCAGCATAAACTTTTACTGACTTGTACCATTATCCATGTTAATTTATCAAATTACGTTTTAATGATTCGAATAAAACAACATTTTCATAACTTTATTAACTGAGATTGTGCCTTTAGCCTTTTTTTATTATTACATTGTTGAATAAAGCAATATTTTTAATAACATTAAGCAATATGATTGCTTTGTGCTAATGAGTGTGATATTTTCAAAATTGTAACCGTGATGTATGTGTTGAGAAAATTATAAAAAGAATCTTTTAAAATCCAGACAAGGTATACAGTACCTACCTATAATATAATCTTAGTTTTATTCTATATTTGATATTTTTTATTCTGTACAAAGGCGAGTTACATCCTGCGATTTTAATGAGAAATTCTATTTTCAAATATTTCTTTAATAATTTTATAATATTTAAAATCGGTTTTACCCACTTCATAATCAATCAATTTATATGGTATTTATTCTGGAATATCATCAGTCGACTTATCTTGTGAGTTTTCAGCATAGAGGAACTTAAGGGCCAGCACTAAAAAATAGCCCTAAACATCACTTTGCAGATTGCTAACTTTCTTACAAATGATTTATCCCTAAAAAAATGATTAAGGTTTCATAATACAAATATCCTCAAATTGTAGTCTTTAAATTCTATACAATACATCTCAAAATGTACATCTGAAAACCAGTGATAATATTTTTTAAAGTTTTTCTATAATTCCAGCACGCATTTTTAGAATTAACGGATAAATAATTCGTAGTATTTCTTGAGTTAGGAATCTGTGTGTATTTTTGGGTGCTGCCCGTTAACTGATGTAATTATTTCTTATAGCGAGCAACTGATTTAGCGGATCATAGTAATATTTTAAATGCAACATACTTAGGTAACATTAAAGGTATTCACTTTACCCTTAACCACGTTACCCTAGGAGGGGAAACAGCCTAATAATTGTATGAGCATCGTAACAATAATAATATTAATGTGTTCCCCTTCTGTCGTTTCATCTATTGATTAGAATACCGTGTTTTTGGGAATATCCCGAGAAGTGGACAACGGTATGTTAATAATATACTCGTATGTTAATATCCTTTGTCACGTTTTGACCAAATTAAATACAGATATCAGGATTTTACCTATCAAAAGTAAATGTATCACTAACCTTATAACAGAAAATAACACAAAAAGCAGTTATGAAATTACTCCCAAACACCATCCTCTACATTACTTACGTATGAATCGGCACACTTTTTAAAAATGATGCAAAGGCATTAAAAGTACGAATAAACAACAACAAAAAATAGCCCGAATTAGTTAAACAATAAAACTGACCGGTCGGTGGCTGAGTTGGCACCGCGTTTGGGTCTCACCCAGGTATCGTGAGTTCAATTCCTCGGCTGGCTAAGTCCTCCATTACGACACAAGCAACATCTTCCGCTTACTGTGATGGTAGTAGGAGATTTTCAAATATTGTCAGGTTAATCGTAACTAGGGAATATTTGTATTTCTTTTTAAAAAAATGTTTGTAAAGGAATTAAAAATGACTTAGTAATCACCACTTTATTAATACATACATATCAACATGTTTCGAAAGCGATGCTTTCCTCATCAGGAATATACAGAATACTGGTAAGGAAAGCATTACTTTCGAAACATGTTGAAATGTATACCACATATTGATGAATTGGTGATTACAAAGTAATTTTTTATTAATTTATTAATAATTTCGCCACAAAGTGAGTACCAATCTTTTGAAGAAATTGTAAAAAATATATATTATTTAAGTTAGATTAGGTGTTTTCGGGCTAGTTTCTTTTTTCGTTCGTTCGTTTAATGATTTTATATCACTTTTAAAAAATGTGTTGATTTTTCCGGTCACCTTTGTTCACAATATTAAGTTTCACATAGGTAGTGGTTTTATTCCGGTGTTTTGCAATTTCCGTGAATTATTATTGATTTATTCAACAAAAAATGTCGATTCATTGAATTTTTCATTTCCCCTTCACTAGTTAAACAAAACTCATAATATGTTTTTCTTCACACAACAATGTCTAACCTGCACCTTGTAATTTTCTATCGAAAACAACAAAATATTTCTAAAAAATTGTGTTTTTCCCACAGAAATTAAAATAACAATATTTTGCAATAATAGTTTCTCTCATAGTCAATGATCAGATAATCCATAGAAGTTTTATCCATACTATGAGCTGATGATGAATGTAAGTAAGTTTAAAGTCATGGTGTTTGAAAGAGAGAGTACGAAAACAATGTGCAATATAGTTGTGAATGATGAATATTTGGAGCAGGCCGATTAGTTTGTATATTTGGGAAGTGTGTTTACGAGAGATGGGAAGACTGATAGGAATATTGAAAGAAGGGTAAATGCAGGAAACTTCATTAACGGAGGACTGAACTAAAACTGTTGCTATAACGTTTTAAAATTAGTATGAAAAAGAATGAACCCGCCATGTTGTATTGAGGTTAGCCCATAGATTACATATTCAAAAGAAGAAAGTTTGTTTGGGTAGAATATTTTCATAATTGAAAAAATAGAATACATGTTTGGAATGAAATAAAATATTCAAATTGTTTTTTTGTTTCGAGACAGTAATAGTCGTAACACGGCATTACTTTCGCTGTTGAATCAATTATGGTATATCACCCAAATGACAAGGAAGAATTCTCAACTTCATAATAAATAATCCCGAGCAAGGCCGGGTATACATTAGGTAGTATTTAAAAAGGAAGAATTTGGATATTTGAAAATGCTGGTCAATTTCAGCAGAATTAGGTAAAAATTCAGTTTACTTTTGGCACAAGTGCCCACAACATTCTTTTATCGGTAAATGTTTGTATACCATAGAAAATATTAAATGTTGTCCCTTCCTCGAGTAAAATTAACTTTTATGTTTATGGTTCGTGTTTTGTATGCTACGCCTGCCTCGACACAGGAAATACCCCAGCGAGACAGCCATTGTAGATACATCTCATTATTATACAAATGTTTTCTAGATAAATAAATTCGCACTATTTCTTCAGATGAAATATTAAACCCATAAACTGCACCGCATTTTTAATGGCGTTCCATCTCATTCATTGTTTTTCCTTTCTTTTGATAACTTTGCATATTTTCATATATTTTTTAACGCAAATCTTAACTGACTCATTACAAATATTGGAGCTTTGATGATAGGTTGTAATTCTGTTCCAGTTTTACCGATTTTTCAATGCTGTCTACTCTGGAAAACGTGATTTAAAAAGCTATCAACGGCAACAGCTCAATTTTGCCAGATTTTGTGTTTCCTTCCTCCTACAATAAGACCTATTTGAAATCACCATTCTAACAAATCCCACCGCACGGCATTCCCAAATATGACATAAACCCCTGAGGTAAACAACGGGGCTCTTATGTTGAATTAATAATATTATACTTGTTAAAATATAATAAAAACATGTACCTATTTCAGTTTATCACAAAGGTTTCAAAGCTCTCAAAATTCCAAGCGAATTCTCATCCTAATCGTATCTACTTGTCTAAGTAGGTTTCGAGTATCATTCGAGAGAAGTATTACGGACCATGAGAAATATTTCAAAGCAAATCAACCATATTTCATACGTCGAGTAGATTGCGAAGGTACCATGCGATCGCTGAGAAATTCTCTTTTAAGGCAAGGGACCACGCTGTACAATGTACGTGGCGACTACAAAAGCGTCCCTTTACAAAACGGACCTCAAAGGTATCGATATTGCTGTTGGCCGCCGTGCATTGGGCCGATATTGTACTTGGAACCTTATACTTTATATACGAGGCTCTACTTTACCTGCGCGGAGCTTTTTTCTTGTTAATTTTTTCATATTATCCGCCCTGCGAATTTCAGCAGGTAGATTTCTTTGTAAAAGTGCACCATTAAAGAGAAGGCTGGGGCCTGGCGTGCTCGAGAGTCCTTAGCGCAGGCGACTATTAGAAAGTTTTGTCGATAAATTCAAGTTACCTTGAGCACTTATTATTGAAGGTACCATATAACAAATTTAGACTTCACTTATCTATAATAAGCTGTAGCCGGCTCTCGATTGCGACGGCACGTAACTAAGCAAACTAACTAACAAGTAATAAGTGATTGCTCTTTGTTGGGAGTAAATTTGCGCCAAGTGAAGCGAGATTCTCGCTAATCTCTCTCTCATTCGACACACTTCACATACAAAAACGTTGTGCGATTTGATATTTGTTACGGCTTTTTTATCGCATTTCCTTACGATATTAAAATTGCAATGTTTACTACACACAGTCTTGTATTGTTAATTTAATAATACGTACTGTGTATGAGTAGGACTATAAGTAATAAAAGTAAACACAGTGATCCTGGTGTTGCCTCTTTTGCTGGTACATGCGTCATTTATGATAAAGAAAGGTTACAAGTTACAAGAATTACCAGCGGTATGCCCATAGGTTCTTCCACACCATGTCTTCCAGAATTTTTTTCTTACTTGACTAGAACGATTACCTAAGTAAATACATTGTAATTTAATACATTTTAATTATTTTGTTAATTTACGAGTAATATTAAATGGAACAATTTCTTTTTAACTATACCTAGACTTTTTTCTTTTTAATTTTATCTGGAAGGCAATAATATAATCGTAACTAATATATTGCTTGCCATGTATGATAGTGTTAAGATATGTGTTATATTGTCGTGTAAATGTATGTTCTTGATATCGCCATGACATGTTATTCGATTTGATGAATCTAAAACATGTCACCTTAATTAGTAAAATCCATTCTTTCACAAATTAATATGAACGCCATCTGTTATCATATTTTAAAAATAAAATATATTACTACGAAAACCTTATATCCTTATGATAATAATTATAAGTTAAGAAAAAATAGTATCAGCTGAAAGAAAATTCAACGGAAAAATACTTCCTATTTGTCATAAATCTTAATTTTTCAGGAGGTACTGAAAACTGATTTTTGAGATTTATTTCACCAATCTTAAAACTTGTTGTCCAGTTTTTTGTTTGATTTTACAAATATGTATGTATCCAATTTTCGTAAACTCGACCACATAAGAGGTATTTTCCCGTTTACGATTTACTATTCATAACTTGGAACTTCGATTGAATCATAGAATTATTAATACTGTAAACAGAGGCAGTAATACTGTAAACAGAGGCAGCCCAATATTATTGTACTGTGACTTTTTTATTTTATGAAAAATTAATTATTTTCTTAGAAAAAAAACTACAATTTCATTCCTATACATTTACAATGCATAAAAAATGTATCTCAAAGTTTTAAAATTCGTTCTGGTGTAAAAATTATAGTCTTTTTTGTTTCGCCTGTAAAGTTGCCAAAATGCACATAGGTAATTTACTAATTAAGGTCGCGATGTGATATTTACCCAACGCTGAAAGCGGGTAAATATCTTATCGAAGGATCATTTACGCTGCTTCGTATATTGCATTAGATTTTTTTTTTGATAAATGGCTCCCTTCAGCCATTATTCCTCCTCGGGGTATCCACATTCCCAGGGCTTACAGGCAAATCGCAGGTACCACCTACCTCCACCGCGATACATAAAACGTCGTAAATCAATATCGAAATTCGGGAAACGTTTTTTCCATTAAATTCAGATATATCGACGCTGGGTTATGTGATGCGAATGATATTTTGAACAAACCGCCGCAACAGAGAACGCAACCTGAAAAACTACCCGAGTTAGGTTTATCTACCTTAGGTTTACCAAACATTTAAATATGTGAAGTTATCTAAGGGTCGTAATTTAGATATTATTTGCGAGACCTAGATTTTTACGTTAGGGGGTTCAATTGGCCAAATTGAACCCCCCATCAAAAACATTTTCTTACCAAAATATACTTTTTTTGAAAAATTACAAAAATATTTTTCGGCTACAGAAACATCAATGATGTCATTTTTTACAATATTAGCACCCTAGCATACTAAAAAGTCACTAGTCGCCCCTGATTATTATTTATGTTCGCCTTGCATTCTTTCCGGATTTCCACATCTGTAACACGGTTAAACGTGTGTTTCCTATACACACGCCTCAGAGGTCTCATTTCTACAGCATTCAGTCTACTTTCATCCGTCCTCTGCCAATTCTAAGCCTCATTGCCATACACCGGGATCGGTTTAAGCAGAGGCGTGCAGACCATAAAGACTGGAAAGCTATGCCAACCTTAAGACAAATGATTAAAAAAAAAACACCACAAATTTTTGATAAAAATTAATTTCTCCCTTGAAATTGGTAAGAAACTTGTACTCTCACTAATTCAGTCGGCCACAACAATAGACGGAAGATGATGATAAAATAAATAACTCTATAATAAAAATTCTATGATAAAATAAAATAAGTATTCTATTGACAATAATTCATACCCGAACTTGTCAAAGCCTACCTTTGGTCATAGAGCAATGCACGCCACTGGTATTAAGGGACGCGTAAATGGTTTGAACCTTACTCTAAGGTTTGAACATATGGAACGGATGAACGGTGAAAGAAGAACCAGGAGAATATATAACGCGGAAGCGAATGGTAGAAGTCGGGAACGACTGAGGAAGGCTTGGCATGATCAAGTTAATCAAATGCTTAAGTCGGACATGCCTAAATTCAGGATAACAGAAGAGTATATATGAGACGATACATTTCTTAAACCTTCCATTAAACGGGAAGTGTCGGATTTACTTACAAGTACATATGTCTAAAACCTAAAGGAATCATCCGCACAATTGCTTCATTACAATCAAACGAATTGTTTAACGTTGTAGAGGTCATTCATGTTTTCATTTGACAGGTCAGTGGCTGAGTTGGCATCGCGTCTGAGTCCCACCGTCGTGAGTTCAATTCCTCGGCTGACTCACCAAGTCCCCCATCACGACACAGGCAACATTTTCCGCTTACTGCGGTGGTTGTGGGAGATTTTCAAATATTGTCAAGTTATTCGTAACCCAGAAATATATATATATTTTTTTTATAATGTTAATGAAGCAAGAAGCGTGTATCCAGACTGTCGAGACAGAGTTGTGTTGCAGTTTATCGTCTCTTTCTACCCTTCCGAGGAATGGCGTTACGGTTAGTTAGTTTTTTGATTATTTCTATTTCAAACAAAATGGGTCTTTATTCACCTTTGACTGAACTTCCAAGGCCCTCCATCGTCCTTCGTCCTTTTCCATTTATCTTATATCTTTTTTCACTATTTGTTCCGAGTATTTGAGCTTGATTTATCTCCGTTGGTAAACTTTATTGGGGCTTTATCTCTTTTGTTGAGTTTGTTAATTTATTTTCTTAATTAATCTTGCTTTCAAAAACACAGATAAGTCTTTCTATGTCGAAAGTGTATTATTTATGTTGAATTGTTTGTATCCGATTTATTAAGTCTTCCATTAAACGGGAAGTGTTAGTGGATTTACTTATAAGTATTATATACCTAAAGGATATCACCCGCACGATTGCTTCCTTACAAAAAGAATTGTTTAACCTTGTAGCGATCATCCATGTTTTTCTTCTCTGAAATAAATATATTATTTTCACTGTTTTTGTAGTATCAATAAAGCATAAGAAAAATATTACTGTAATAATATATTGACGAATACATTTTCTATGACGATTAAAAATATGCCGTTTTTGATTTGCCGCCAAAACGTCCGGGGGCCTTTGTGACATCACACCGGTCAACGTTTGTACCGGCATTCCCGGATCTAGGTGACAGCCTTCGTAGGCAATATCGTTACCTACGTCATTGTCAAATTATAATAAACATCAACATTAAAAAAATATATTTCTATTTATATTATCTTTTCTTATTTTCTCACAACATGTAGGTACTACAAATAAATATGCAACAAATTTTGCCAACCAAAATACGGGCGTGTGCCCAGTTTGGTAGTCCTAAATTATGTAAGTTTTGTATCAAAGTTTTTTAATATCAATAAATAAAAAATAATGATAATCACTCTACATGAAGAAAAAATTAAATAAGTCTTCCCTTTCGAATGAAATCAAAATCACAGAACTCATTACTGTTGTATAGAGCGGCGAAGGTCTGAAGAAATATCGATCAAAATAAAAGAAGAGGAGAATGTGTTTAAATTCGAGAAAGAAGTGACAAAACATGGGAATTGTTTTTATTATTTTTATTTTGTACCCTGTAATTTTTAATTGGAAATGTCACTTAATTAACTAAACCATCACGCCGTTCCGCGGCAGGGGTAGGCGGAGAGTGCTAACCGCCAAATCTCGGCATACATTTCTCGGGCGTTCTTCGGGCGTTCCCGGCTTCTTCTTCCATTCACATTCGCGTCATATATTCTTCTTCCGCTCCTTTCTTCGTTCATTCGCTCTACATGCCTAAACCATCTAAGCGTTACTTCATTAATCTTACTCATTACGCTTAAATCAGCCTTGCATTCTTTTCAACCTTTATCACACATTTGCCTCATAGATCTCACTTCTACAGCATTCAGTCTACTTTCATCCTTCCTCTGCCAGCTTCATGCTTCACCGCCATACATCAGGGTTGGTATCCATTTTGGACTGCTAGCTTCGCTTAAATATGGAAAATATTTTTTTGTATGAAATTTCAAAACATGTATATTAAAAAAAATATACTAAGTATATACTTTTTTAATTAATTTATTAATAATGACCCCACAAAGTGAATACCAATCGTTTGAAGCAATTATAAATTAACTTTTAACCGTTTGGGAATTTGCGATTTACGAACGTTTTTATAATCAATTCTTATTATTGAAGATGTAAAATGTAATCATTTTTAGTGCGACGCGTCACGACCAGAACCAGATAAATAATAAATAGTCTCATACCATTCACCGCCTTGTTTAGTTTCTCTCGTTGAAGATTTAACATTTAGACGTTTGATTTTGGGCAACGGAATTTTAGGTGCTTCTTTTACGATAAGAATTTTCAACCTTTTTCCAGTTAGCATCAAAAAATCTGATTCACAAAACAAGAATTCAAACAGAATGTAAAAAATTGAATTAAAAGTAATGATTTATTTACCGGTGCAATCACCCATATTCGAAGTTATTGATTTAACCATTTTCACACCATATCTTAATGTAAGTGTATATTCATAAGGTATTATAAAATTATAAAATAATATGCAAAATTACTGCCTCAACACAGGCTAGCCTAGTATGCCTGTTCTTTACATATTACCTACTGTTATTATATTATTTTCGATTTTTCTTTTTATATTAATTGTAATAATAATAATAAGTATTTATTTGAAGCACACATTATTTAACCACAACATTTAAGAAAGCTTTGACTGTCCAACTGGGAACAAATAGTGTTTTATGACGGTCAAATTGACAAGTTTAGTTCATATTAAGTGCCAGTATACAAATAAAGAAGAGAAAAATACCTAATATTGACATACTATGTTAATATATATAATATATCTATATATATATATATATATATGTATATATATATGCCACGGCGACCTGAGTTCTGACCTCCAGTTCACGGAGCAGATCCGGTGCATCATGCGGCCCACGGACGTGTCCGACAAGGCTGCTCTGCGACCTGCTGTGGCCCGACCCCGACAAGGATACCACCGGTGGGGGCGAGAAATAGACGACACGCTGATGTGCTCTTTCCAGATCCTGAAGCCGGCCGACGAGCGCCACCTGGCGTACGGGCAAACCAACACCAAGCGTCCCGTCACCAACAAAGACAAAGAAGATTGGAAGAAAGGATTAGTACCCCCGGCCCCAGTCCCCACCCGCCGCCCAACTTCACATAACTCCTATCATTTGTATTAGCGTCTAGCGATATATCGTAAGGAATAAATACAGTTAGCTTCATTTTTATTTTTATTTTTTTTCAATTAAACATTTATGAAAACTTAGACCAAGCCGTATTTAATTTTGATAATCTAACTGCATCTCTTTATATGGTCTACAAATAATGTGTAATGATAGTGCCCAAAAAAAATAAAAATTAATTAATATAGGAATAATGTAAGAATAGGAAATAAGATTTGTACAGCGCCCTTGAGGCGATTTTTCACAAAAACAGCGCTATAAAAATCATCCGATTATTATTATTATCTAGAACAAAAGTGTAATAATTAAGGATAAAAGGATAATGTATATGTGTTTAGTAGGTACTGGTTGGTGCTATGAGGGAAAAATGCGTTTAAAATTGAGTACTGAAAAAAAGATAATATTATTTCATAAGATTGAGTTCTGTATCACTCAGCTTTATGAGCCGACAACGAAACTCGGGAATGCAGACCAAGAGGATTATATATGTACTTTATAAACCACTGTACACTTTATTATACATCTATTTTAGTTACAATAAAGATATTATTATATTATTAGATGAATCACGTGCGTTCGTTTTGCATATTATTTATTATCTTTGTCCAGATTATGCGTCGCCTATTAATTTAGCGAGAAAATGCCAGGCTCGAACCACAGCAGCATATTATATATTATTTCTCGAGGCGCAGATAATAAAATCACCAAGAACAAAGGCGAGGATTTGATGATAACATCGTTCTTAATTACACTCCCTTTCGTCGGTTTTTGGTTTGGCGTGATAAAATACTCTAGAGTTATTTATATTTTAACAACGGCACCAAAGACAGAAGTATATATATTATATTTCTGCACTTTAAATTCATTAGTAAATATTTAAATCCTTATACCTGACCCTTATTCTCTGCCGTACCTAAATCAATGTATCAAATATGAACTTTTAATGGCCAGCACTGAAAAATGTCCCCGAACATCACCTTAGAGGTTATTAACTCAAGCAATACCGCAAATTCTTTTTTTTTACAATAACTCCGCATAGGAGACCGTGGGGGAAATAATTTCTCTCAAGGCCTCTATCGTCTTTGGGGACGCTGTGTGGAGGGTCTTTCGGAGGATAGGAAGGAGTGAACCTGGGTCTTGAAGATACCCATGTTGGAGGGAGGAAACACGGAGGCCGGCGGATCATTCCACAGCCGAGCTGTTGAACACAAGAACGAGTCGTAGAAGCGACCCGTTCTCATGTGACACGTGTTTACCGACTGCACCGGTGCCGAAGGGTTCAATGACGCTAATTCCTCAGAGCATCTTCCATTTAAATACCGGTAGAACAAGGACAGAATTCCAACCTGACGTCTGTGCTTCAAAGATTGCAATCCGTTTGTTAAGATAGGCGAATCTATCAAACGGACCACCCGTTTCTGTACAGAGTCAAGGGTTTATGTTTATCTGTAAATTCTGTACGGGTAGTTAAGAAAATGTATAATGTTTCAAAAGATAAACATATCCTCGATTTGCAATTTTTAATTTCTTTGAAATACATCTCAAAATATCTGAAAATGTGAAAGCGATGTGAAAACTAGTGAAAACAATATTAAACGTCTTACCTAAAATTCCAGTACGTATTTCAGATAGAATTTAACGATTACAGTTTGAGGATTATTGTATTTTGAAGCCTTGTACATTTTTCTAATTACCCGTATACAATTTACATATAAATCATTAGTAGTATGAGTATGTCTTGAGTTAGCAACCTGCAAAGTGTGTATTCTTTGGTGCTGATCATTAAGCTGCCTCTTTAAGTAGAGAGAAAAATATCAGTATCTCACTCTTTGAAGGTAGGTACTTACCTCTGCCACTAAGTGAGAATAATTAAAATTTATCGATGAATTTTCAATTTATCGATGCCGAAGCAACCTCCCAACCTCCTAACCCCCAACCTCTGACCACCGAACTCATCAACTCCCCATTTAAAGCTGTCTGAGCTGCCCTGGCAATTTCCTCTACCCCCAACTCGGTGATTTATCTAAGATATAAATAACCATTTTCCTGATAGGTAATAGAAATGAAGACGAGAGAATGAAGAATAATCATTTGTAATTTTCAATCAAAAAAGAGACTCACCGAAGTCGTATCATCTCCACTGTATCGTTTCCACAGATCAAAACGTATTATATATCTTTCCGTTCCTTCCTTATGTCCCGTGTTGGCGGGAATGCGAAACACGGGGGAAACAAATTATTCATAACGAATTTCCGATAGCCCCTGATATGCGTATATATAATATTATATTTTAGATTGTATTTGAAAACAATTTCAATGGCTCGTGCTTAATTGCTTCCGTTTGGACCTGTCAAATTATTTACCTGAAAATCGTTCTTGTTATTTCTTTGTAATATAAATTTATCTGATTATGCCGCAGAATAGAAGCAATTTCCCCCTCGGTTCGAGAAGCCATTACGGGTTGTAAATTGTAAACTCCGAGCTGTTATATTTGATTTCAGTTTCATTTGAAATACAATATAGGGTCATGTCTGCATTAGTTGGGTTACATTCTGTTGGAGTGTCGTCTATTTGCTCTGCTAGGGTCCTCGGCTGAACCCCTTTATACAGCTTGCGACCCTAGATAACGTTTAATAGCTGAGAGTGGCTTTCGTCAAACGAGCTTTACGGACACTCATTGTAACCTTTTTGTGACATTCCTTTTAAAACAATTTTTAAACCGAATTTCGTGACTGGCCCTCATTCATTACGGCGAGTCCTTATGCCTAGACGGGTCTTGTTAACGAAATAAATTGGACTAATTATGTTTCCTTGTGCTTGCACTGTTAGTCTAATGGAAATATTTTTCATTTATCATACTGTCAAAGTTTTATTATTTTATGTATGCGAACCTCCCATTATGGTAAAGTTTCTACTTCAACAACTTTTAGTTAGTCAGCCGTCAACGCGGTGCATCACCACTATCATTCATATCGGTCGTTTGAACTCCCGTTTTGTGCGAGAGACTTTGGTCGGCTGTCGTTTTGTAAAGCAAGTAAACTCGCGGTCTTTTTTGTTGAATGTCCCATCTCAGGAATGACATTGCACTTTATTGCGTGGCCAGTTAGATGTGGTCAATAATTAATGGGGGCGAATGATCTGGCGAACCAAATCGGGCGAGACATCGCTCCAAATATCGTGACAAAAGATGCGCAAGTGGCTCTGAAAAATGGTCGCTTTTGCGTTTCTTATTCTTAAAATAGGTCGTAATTTTACGACAGTGTCAATCAATACAAATGCGAGTATTCTAAACCGCACACTGTGTGCTGGATTATTTAAGCATTCGCGTGTTTTTGATGTTGCAAATACAGAATCACAGTGTTCAATGCCGTAAAAAGATCATAAAATCTAATTTATTCCAGCGATTCACATACCCGTGCCTAACCATTATTCACTTCAAAAAGATAAAAAAAATTCTTGGTGGAACACCTCGTATCTTTTTACGACTGCCACCGTAATATCATACAAATCATTAGCCGTACACTGTACATGCGAGTCTACAGTCTACACGTGCGTAAAGTATCTTCACCACGTTGTACATTAATCAAAAAAGTTTCAGCACCGACCTCCCCAGTACATTCACATAGTAATTTGTTTGTGGACTTTCCTCTTTAATGTGTTTATTCGTGGAAGTTTAATAATTCCGAGCATCGTTGTGTTTGACTACTGTCGGCTCAAGTCAGGCTTTGCCTAATCCGAATCGAGAAATTCTCTGCGTGGTACTCTGATCTGGTGAAAACTTTAAACTTTTACCGGCGTTTCTCGGAGAGTGGTCCGTATTGGCGTTCTGTAATTGGAGATATACCAGCCCTGAAACCACTGCAAACAAGTCTGATTTCATCGTGGAACTTAAATGGACATGGCATGTGCTAGCGAGCAGTAAGTAGCCATTTTAATCGAATCTCTCTCATGACAGGACCGTCGGGCGGTGGGCCGCAGGTGCCGTTGTTTTAATGACTATGCACTGTCGAGCAGCCGCATTATTTTTTCTAGAGCGGAAATCGAGTCGTTAGTGGGAAGAAAGTTGTTTTTCTTCTTTCCATCGGACGGCTAATTCGATCGAACGGATTGCGAGGTATTTTAACTCGCGAAGATAGATTGACTTCCAGTTCAACTATCTTCAGTAGTTAATCAATGCAGTGTCTGGCAGTAAGAACGAATCCTTAGAGAAACGCAAAGAAACTGTCTGGGTGGCTGCTGGCAATGCGGGTAGATGGAGTAAAACTTTCCCGCTCTTTCTCGCTGAAAAATAACAAAAAATATCGAAGAAGAGAAAAGCCTCCAAACGGAAGATTTAAAGGCATTTGAAATATCGTTTAGATACCTTTCTGTCATGTTCAAACTCAAACCGTCCAGGAAAACTTGAACAATATAAATAATAAAATAAAAGATTTTCGAAGTGTTTCTCAAGATGTTTAGATTGATAAATGCCTCCGCTTGATCCCACCCCTTTAATGTTCCGATCAATTTTCGTTTTAAATCGGAATGTTTACAAATCGGCGCGCGGGTCAGTGTAATCCTTCAGGCTTCACTTCGAATTTAGCCGGATGAATAAATCATTCGGGACTGTTTTGCGGCCTTATCCTTTTGCGAAACTTCGTCTGAGAATGGAGGACGAAAGCGGCAATGTGAAGTGTGTAGCTGCCCTATTTATAGAAGCCCTCAGAAACAGGCATTCCTATATCAGACGTGTTGCACACATGTACGTACTTGTGCTTTAACCGCCGGTTCATGGTTCATAGCCCCTAGATTCTAGAATTTTAATATCACTGCGTCATCTAATTTTAATAGTCTAAACCGATTTCATACTTTTAGAAGAGCTTTTCGATGATTTCGGCTTTATTTATTATATAGCGTCACTACAGAATAGCATTTACTCTGTTAAAGTTCATATCTGTCGTTTCCTCATAGACTTAAATGCATACTTTCAAAGCGAGTTTTCATAACAACTTCAAAACTTCGACGGCTTAGTTGCACGATTTGGACTGCCGTGAAATATCAGTTGCGGCGTATTTTGCTTGCTATTGCCATAAAACTGTTCCAAAACGCTAGTTTTGAGCAATTCTTGGTGCCGTATCCGCGTGTTCCGAGACTATGTGCCATTTCTTTCTCGCTCATTAACCCTAGAATGGAAGCGTTCTTCCTTAGCCCATTAATGGAAGCGACAGGTATATTTCACTCCCATTTTAAATTAGGTATTTTTCAGAAATTAATTAAAAATTACTTTGTATTCACCACTTTATCAATATACACATATTAACATGTTTCGAAAGCGATACTTTCTTCATCGGGAATATATAGAACCACAAAAAATAATTTTCTCCTATCTCTAATTAATCTTTATAGTTTAGGGTAATAAATATTGCGATCACTCGTAATAAAAATATTTATTGTTAAAAATTGTTTAAAAATATGCATAATTCACTCGTTTATGCGTCTGAGAAGCGATCGGTCAATTTCACTCAATGATTTCCACCATACAATGATACATAAAATTTCCTCAGTGAAAAAGAAGAAAAAAAATTACATTCCAAAAAAGGCGCAGCCTGCTACTATGAAGACAAACGCATTGCTGAGGAAAGAACTAAATAAAACTATCGCGATTGGTCAGCACTTCAGTGAAAAATTAGTTGGACAGAATACATTTTATTCCTCGCTTTCAGGGTTAACTACCTCTTGCCGTTTCTTGCAGCTTCTTGCGATACTCGACGGCTATAACGAAAGCAGAGCGAGCCACTCAAACACACTCCATTTACCCGACTTGCTTGATTGGTGAAAGGGCACCCGTTATTGTGACTATTACTAACAAACAATCTAGTTTCTACACCAACTCTGTCGTCATGAACTCACAATGGACCTATTGCATATATTTGCCAGTCACGGTTTCAAATATCTAGCTACAATAAATAAAATACATAATACGACAGACAGAGATATCCTCTGACTCCAACTTACTAGTTTTAAAAATACTTCTGATTTCAGTTCTGTCTAAAATAACTTATCGAAACCCTCCGAGCAACTTGATTCAATATTGCCCGCGAGACCAGTGATTGAATGAGTGATTTCAGCTTGAAAAAGTTTCGACGCGATCAATTGAGGCGAATTAGAGAATGGCATATCAAGCGATGCAAACTGTGGCAATATCAATTATAAATGACTGTTATTTATTTGGACTTCTTCTCGAATGGAGGAGTTGTTGTTTCTCAAAAGTTTTCCAAGTTATTTTTATATTCTCCGGGAAGTTTGATGAATTCCCTTACCTATCTTTTATATTGCTTTTATATCGGTAGGTAGATATCCCGCTATCATTTGGGAGTTTTCTTGGCGCCCGTCACCACCTTGCCCGTGGGATTGCTATCTGGTATGCTCGGTATAAAGTAATGACTTCCAAAACAGGCACTTTCGCCCTACAATGCCAACTTTAGAATGGAGTGCCGATGTCGGGACGGGAGGATCAGATGTGAGCCATGAGGAAAACATGTGACGAGAAAGAAAATTAGGTTTGGTCCCTCGAGCCGAGTACCAGCTACTGGCTGCTCGCATCTCGCATCTCGCTATCCGTTGTGTTCTGTGTTCGTCCCGAGGCTCGGGGGAGCGATTAGGAATGTTGTTGTAAAAAAGTAGGCTGATAAGAAGAAAAACAAAAGGAAGGTGAATCGTCGTTCAGCTTTTGTCCTTTCAAAATATTATTAACATTAGGTACGAAGCGACGTTTTCAAGCGCCACGTTTGCATGTTAGTTTTAATGGAAGTTATCTCCGTACGTTTTTTTGTGATTCCTTATTTTTTATCGCGGCGCATTATTTTTAATCCAGCAAAAAAACGTATTTCTGTTTTAAAAAATACAGCTTTGAAATTTCGTTATGAAACTAATGAGAATGTTTTCACAAATATCTCTCCATGGAATCTGAGATCTCTTATAGATATTCTCGATTTTAATCAATCTCTTGTATCTTGCATTACTATTTGAATCATGCAAATGTTAAATCTATAAACAATAGGCTCTTTGACTTTATAAAGAACACTCTCAAGATGGTGTTATACTAGTTCGTTTGGGTGAATCACGATTCCGTGTATTCGTTAGTCCCTGCATCATTTAAAGATCCCGAACCCTGTCCGTTCGGCGTGCTCTTTCCGTATAAAGGCGTGAACCAATTACAGATACAAGTTGTCCGACCCTCTCGGGCTTACGGCCCGAACTTCTTACTGAGCCTTTTATCCCCGAATTTCCGTACCGCAAGTCCGAAGTCACCCCGCCCAAACACTAAACCGTCTTACGAGGAAACGCAACAGTTTCATAAAAACACCAAACGGAGATTAATGATTAATGCCGAGGGTGCAATCGCTAGAACAAGGGAAACGGCGGCTGTGGGAACAAATTTAATAGATTGCAGTCATTTGTGTGAACGGAGCCTATTTATCACAATGCTGGAGTGAACTAGGGTCGGCACTGAATAATTCCGTCACATGACCACGAACTGTCACTCCGTAGCTTGTTTAGAGCAACCTATGCTTTGTCTGTTTTGATCTTCCGCTGTCCCATTTCGTCAGGCTGACAACCATGAAACCGTCTGAATGGTTGCTCCCCAAATAAAGATTCAATCTTTATTTTTTGTCAAAGGAATTCTGAAGGAAATTGTTGTGTAAACTGCGGGATGGTTTGCCTGTGAATTTTTCGTTCAAATAACCTGCGCGGATGGAGTAAAGTAAATTATGCCGTGATTCGAGGTTGAATCCAGATTTGTGTGTTTTTATGTAAAAAAAAGGAAACCATCGGAATACCAAAGAAACTTCTGAATATGTGGATACTATTTGTAAGGAAGAAAAGTTGATGGATCCGAAGGTAGGTAGGTACCCAAGTCTTATGTATTTACTATAACTTTCCATTGAATAACTGTCGAAGTATGTCACCTCTCCGCTCTCTAGGCAAGCAGGCAGGTACTATGAAAGCATATTGGACGATAAGGAAGGTAAATATTAATTGTTGAAAGTACCTTCGCTGTTTGTTGTAGCATGAATATTATGATAACTGTGGACAATGCTTTTCGAAGTTATTTAGCAAATACATAATATCATTGTGCCTTTTGAAAGGTGTTTGGGGTTGACCTTATATTATCTTTGTACCGAAACACAAAACATCATTGAAAAAATAATAGTAACACTCGTGTAATAATATCAACACTTGGCATTTAATCTGGGGACAATGGAGGCCTTTGGCGTCACTTTGCGGCATTATAATGAAGGGAAAACAGAGTACTCGAGTTAATACGTAATATTGCCATGGGAATTATTTTATATAAAACTTAAAGACCTAATAATTTCCAACGTAATTCCACGCCATTTTGGAAGAATGGCAGGCGCCTCGGTGAAATGTCTCACATTCGGTACCAGATAATTATAATTTATATCGCATCTACGCCTTATTATGGGCCTCTTTCGCTTATAAAAGGTCCATAAAAAGTTGAAATTCTTTCAAGCTTCCGCAGAATGTTGTCTATGTGAGAGGATTTCTCTGAGAAACAAACTTTTATCCAGTTTTATAATGAGGCTTTTGTATTGATTTGATTTTTTTTCATTTTGGTCGTATCGGAGCTCTCCGCTTTGGAGGCCATTGAAGTCATTGTAGCCATTTGATTACCTTTCGACGAGAATACTTCTAAAGCGATTGTCTATAATTATCAGTACATAACTCGGCGAGCTTATTCTTTTTACCACTCGCATAGTATTCACATTCTATGATGTTATTATGGTGTTCAAGTTTCGAGATTGAAGAATTTGTCTAGAATTGAAACTGGTTTTATTCCATGTCGGTAAGATATTACCCCGAGGCGATTTGGCGCGAAATGGAAGCGGCACAACTCGTATGTGCATAGTTTTATTATTGAACCGTAGTAGGTAGTTAGTCGCGGGTCGTTACGTCCCAGTTACCTTTAACTACGAAATGAAAATACCAACACATTATATGTTTTGGTATTATCCGTATTCGTTCTTTCAACTTTAATATAAATGTATTTCTGCTCGATTTTGCATTTCACATTGTTTGAGGAAAATAGAATCGAACCTTATTTAATTCAATTAAAGCCGAATTTCTAATCACGGATTTCATAGCTTTAATAGTATTGTTAAAATATTCATATCAATCGAAAATAACAGCATGGGTTTATTATACTATTTTCTTTATCACTTATTCTTCCCCAATGAGTAATAGCGTTTTTTATATCCCCACTAGTGAATGACACGGATGTGTCGAAACCGGTAGCGCAGCAATAAAATGAAGTAACAAAAGTACATAGTGATTAAAACTCTTCAAACAAAATGTCTAGAAATTGTTACATATTAATGCCCAAGAAATAGGGTAGCTACCTGCTTTTTTTCACAATTAGCTGAAGTACCCGGCATTGCTCGGGGTTATGAATGGTTTGGAGTATAGTTATGAGGTTGTGATGTGTTACCCCTACCTCTACACAGTAATTTTCCTGTTTAAATTTTTTTCAAGAAGTACCTAAATTCTGCTTTAATAATAATAATAAATGTTTATTCCGGTATGTGGGGAGGTTAGTGCAGTCCCACACATTCCATATAAAATATACATGCAATAGTTATAAAAAATATACAAAATATGTACAAGAGTTTAAAAAAAAAGTAAAATAATTATAAGACAGTAGTATGAGGTGATACATCACAAAAATTAAAATAATAAAAATAAAAAAAAAGAAGTTAACTAAATAAGTATATATATAAAGGGTGGGAACAGTGACGTACAGTCCAAGCTACCCTAAAAAGACGGATCATAAAATATATGGGGAAAAATACAATGTTCCTATTTTTATACCTTTTTTGTAGCAATCTGCTTTACGGTCATACATTAAGTTAGTCAAATATTCAATGCACAATTTTGTATCCAAAAAAAACCGCCCGGGATGCGTATTTACAAAACCTATATCGTTTCTATCACGATGACTACTGTAACAGAGTAGCTTTTGTTTGTATAAAATTATTTACAAAAAACGGTGAAACCCCTCTTTATTATATAGAAGATTGCATTGTAAAAAATGTAGTTTAAAAAAAAAAAAAAAATTGGGGTTGTTAGTTAAAACCTGTAACAACCGAAGATGCTTACAGTATGCATATTAATTAGTTTATTATTCATCCGTATATTGTTTCTGTTTATATTACAGAACAATCATAATTAATATTATGGATGAATACATGAATACTAATTGCAAATTAATCATTTTAGGGATAATTAATTATCATTTTGAATTAGATATTAATCTTAACGACAGCTAATTTTTAGAGTCCTCCGTGAACCCCTGTCATTTTAATGATGGCAAAGTCGTTATTCAAATATCCATAAACTTCAAACATATTATTGTACGTCACCACGTTTATTGTTTTGTTTACCTGGCAACACCGTTTGCTTAACCGTCTCGCATTTGCATATTGTTATTGAAAACTGTTAATTCTGACGACCTCCGTGGCTAAGCGGTAAGCTCCTTGGCCGAGGTCGTCGTTACGAATCCCGATTAACCCCAATATTAAAAAAAAATAATGTGTATTTTTAAGTTCTTTTATTATATTCGCACTTTAAAATATTTAATTAACATTTCGTACCCGAATTTGAAAAGTTAACTTCACATTGGAGGCCCCGAGGAATATAATGACCTATGTCATCTTTGGGGATGCTAAGTGGAGGGTATTTTAAAGGAAAGGATAAGAAATTCTGTGAAGGAAAAACGGTAGGAGGGGTGGGTAGGAATTTGGAGGGTCAGTGTGCCTAGAAGTAACGATCGTATTTATCCATCCTTCCCACTGCGGTTCAAGGCGATGGGTCGAGAGAGTCCAGCTGTGGAGGTTAAGAGGTCTCCCTCAACCGGAATCTCTCGATCTGGCCCACCACGCAGTTTTTGGGCAGATGTATCCACCCCCAAGACCTGGACAATCCTTACCCCGTGAACCCGGGCACCCCTGCTAAATCACCAAACGTAGCTAACTACTCGAGGTGTTGGTTATCCAATGTATGGTTCCCGGGGCGGCGGTACCATACCCGCTTCCCAAATTGTCTTGTCTGACCTGGTCAATAAACTTAAGCCACCAAATGTCGACAAATGTGAGTGTCATAATTCCGTAAGCTCCGGGAAATTGGTACCCATTCTTGTGTTGTATCACATGAAAACAAAATAAAATACAAATAATATTGTAAACAATAAATAACCATGATGTTGTATGTTGTACCATATCTAATAAGTGTACAAAAAAATTTCTACGCACATTTGACTTCAAGGTGAACTAGGTCAGGTGTGTGTTCTTACGAAATAATAAATCTACGCTCGCATATCTCAGCCTGTTTGTCTACATCGAATATCTGCTTCTCAAAATGTTATTATTATTACGTTTGAAATACATTCCCTGTGCGGAATACTACTAGAGTCATTTGTCTTGTTTGTAAATATTTTTATCTCGGTAGACTTAGTCATTTTTTCATATTTTTTTAATTATAAAGTACATAGCTTATAATGTTTTAGTAACCTAACAATGATGATTGGTTCATGTTTTATTAATCTAAGTACTATATGTATATATTTAGAGTATGTTTCATTATTACGCATTATCTCGGCGCTGGATAGGGTTACGGGGTCGAATTACAAACAGTAAAATGTAATTTTTTTAATGTAACAATGTGGTATACTTCAACTTGACCTCGGAGGCTGTAAAGGGTAAATGTATGCTAAAAACCACACATACAGGAACAAAATGGAACTCAATTTAAATTTCGAACTCCCTTCTACGAGTTCGAACATTCCGATGCTATTTTGTTTTGTTCTATGATCCAAGTTCCAATCAAATGGTTTATTTGTTCTAAAAAAACCACTTGTGGACAAGATATGAATACTTGGAGCAATTGGATGAGTTTAAATATTTCCGAAGTATGTTTACGAGAGATGTAAAGGCTGATTGCGATGTTGAAAGAAGGGTGAATGCAGGAAACTCAATTAAAGGAGGACTGAACGCGGTTGGCACTAACAAAAAGTTGTCAAAATAAGCGAAGCTAGCAGTCTACAATGAGGTGCTGATACCAACCCTGATGTATGATAGTGAGGCATGGAAATGGCAGAGGAACGATGAAAGCAAACTGAATGCCGTAGAAATGAAATCTCGGATATTTAATTAATAATGTGGTGAAGGGGGTAGAGAGAGTTATAACAATATTAATTATTATGTCCACTTTAAAATTACATGCAGTTTACTAGATTTCGCAACCTCAAAACTTTACACCAACAATGTATAACCCTGGGCAACGCCGGGTACTTCAGCTAGTGCCTACTTTATAAATGCGATTCAGAAATGTAATGTCTGTGGTTTTTTGCGTAGCTATTTTTTCCTTATTTGACCTAACCGGTTTTAAGAGATCATTATACGAATGTGGTGATTCGATAAGAATGCACGGTCAACTTAAGCGTAATGGTAAAGATTTAAATAGGTGCACTTAAAAGGTTTAGGCATGTAGAGCGGATGGACCTTGGAATGAGAGTCAGGAGACTGACATGCAAACGAATGGAAGAACAAGTTGGGAGGTCTCGCAAGTCCTTTCGAAATGTCCAAGACTCTGTAAAAACGTAGTAAGGTGTGTATGCGATGGTGTGCTAATAGTACGGAAGATCTACCGTATCTTGTATCTAGGATGAACGAAGAGTGAGATAATGGATAGTAAGTCTCAAATCACGATGTTTGAAAGAGAGAGTACGAAAACAGTGTCCAATATAATTGTGAATGATGAATACTTGGAGCAGGTGTGTATTTGGGAAGCATGTTTACGGGAGATGGAAAGAGAGAGATATTGAAAGAAGGTTGAATGCAGGAAACTACATTAAAATGGAAGACTGAACGCGTTTGACGCTAACAAAAGTTGTTCAGAGAAGCAATTCTAGCTCTCCACAATGGAGTGGTGATGCAGTGAGGCATGCCATTGGTAAAATTCGACTGAATGCTGTAGAAATGAGATCCCGAAGGCGAATGTGTTGTAAAACCGTGTGAAAAATGTTGAAATTAGCAAGGAATGTAAGACTGATGTAATGAGTAAGATTAAGAAAGGGACGCTTAGATGGTTTTGGCATGTAGAGCAGATGAACGAAGAAAGGAATGTTTGGAGAATACATGACTCGAATGTGGATGGTAGAAGAAGTCACTGACGCCCGAGGAAGACATGGCATGATCAAGCGAATCAAATACTTAGTCGGACCTTGCAAATAATAAAAATATGTATGTGAATGAAGCAAGGAGCGTGTGCCACAACCGAGTTATTTGGCGGTCCGTCCCCTCCGCCACCCCCCTGCGGGGAATCGGCGTGATAGTTAGTTAGCATTTTGTCCTCTCTGCCTGCCACTTCGGCGAATGGCGTGATGATTTGTTAGTCATTAACTCTGTTTTGAAGTATGTAACTAATTCTATTATGTGTACAAACTTCAGCAAGCAAATCACGAGTGCTATTTTTAAGTGCAAACATCTCTCTATTCAAGCACAAAAATATTGTAAGAATCATTGGCCAGGTATTTGGAACCCCACTTGGTACGTTATTTACACATCCTCAGTTCACACACACCGACGTACTCATACCACTATTATAATAGCGTACAGCTTATGTATACCTCGTGGCCCGCAGATGAACTTGTGGCCTGTTTTACAAGCCAAGAGCTTAGAGAGCAGGCAAGAGGCTGCATGTATCTTCATCTCGCTCCAGTGAATACCTGTTTGGCTCTAACGCGTGCCGAGTGTCAATGCTGGAGATCGTTAATTGCTTTTTTACGGCTTCGGCTATCCCCGGCTCTAGCGAACATCTGGAACCTTAATCTTTTAAGCACAAATATGTAATAATTTCTTTAAAAGTTTGTTATTCACTTTGTGGCGTCATTGTTAATTATTTACAATTAGACAAATTCGAAATTTTATAAATCAGAAAAAACGTTGATTAAAAATTTCTTTGAAATAACCACTTTATTAACATAAGCATATCAGCATGTTTCAAAAGCCAAGCTTTCCTCGCCAGGAATATACAGAATTCTAAAAAATTATAATGTCAAGTATAGACAAATGTGTGTTTGTATATTAATAAAGTGGTTAATACAACGTAATTTTCAACTCATTTACAAATATGTAAACTTTAAACAACTCTCGTCTTGGCCTTTCAGTCGTTTTCGCCAAAGATAATATCGGCTTATCCCGAATTAACGATATAATGAGAGATTTATAAAACTCTTTATTTTTTAACGTGCTGTGGAACAGATTCATGAAGTTCTAAGATTTATAAATCTGTTTCGCACTCGATCTTAGTATGTCAAATTTAGGTAAGTATTGGTTTTTAGCAAAGGCTTTTTAAAAGCTAACCCGACAACCACCTATTTTTATTGAATTCACTTTCCTCTTTCTACATACGAGTACACATTGGTAGAGACCTGAAAATTTAGCATACCCGATAGCGCAAATTCTTACGAGTAATTCGTAATTTTTACACGAATTTCGCCATATTCATTCGTGTAACGCGAAATTAGCAACTTGCAGTTCGTGATATTCTTATATTGTAAAAAATAAGAAATTAATATTGTACATTTAAAATATTTCTTTGAATATATTTTGCTGGAGACTGGGCAGTGGAGGGCGGGGAAGTACCTGGCTATTCAGATCTGGTCACCAAACACGGTTAAAGCTATTTCAAGCAAAGTTTCGATTCTGAATTGTGGTCTTTCACCAGGGCGATACTTACAATATCTACCACTCTGGAACGTGCCGCAAATATACTAAATATTATTTTAAATGAATAATTTGTCAAATAACGCAATTTTAATCGAATGTAATTTACTTGCGCACGCCGGGATTTGAATTCGCAACCTCCGGATCCTACCATAGGATCGCAACCACTCAACCACGGAGACTGTCTATGCTTATGATTTTGATAGCCTTGAATAGCCATAAAATGGAACGCAGCTAATTTCACGACGAAAACACCGCGTACCGTTTTTGCTGAAATATAACGCGAATTTCACCAAAATATGTCACCATTTTTCCCAAACAATAACGTGAATTTTTCAGGTCTCTTCGCATTAGTATAAAAATCCCCGTAACCTTTACTTACGTATATTTGAGTATCAATTAACTACACCACAATGTATGTACTCTTAGTTTTTTAAGCCTCAAGCATAATATTAGGTGATTTAGCCGGCTAAACTTCTTTCTCACGTAGCTAATGTTGAGTTAGGTACATTGCTCCTTGTTTTAGCGTGGCATTAAAGGCATTATAAATATCGCTGTTATTATCACGCGTCACGTGTAAGTAGAAAATAGTGCTAGACGTGTACAATTCATTCCACTTGGGCCCGTGTTTCTTGCGAAGATTTTAATCTTATTTATGCATTGTAAATTTGGTATTCTGTTTACATTAAACCCGTGGTATCTTAAACATTCGGAAGGAGCAGAGAAGATCCTGGGTTTGCGCTTTAATACATCCATCGTTGTTAAAGTATACTTAATGTGGAACTAGTTTTCCTGAAAATGAAATGTGCCCTTCGTGATGTAAGTGTCTACGGAAATTAAAAATGATGGCGCCTGCGGAGCAACGGAAAATACGACTCCGAAAGGAGGATCGGCAGGAGGTTCTTGTCCGACTAACTATGCGGGCGGATATGGAATGAAAACGTTTAAAGCAACATTTGCGTAATTACTCCTGGCTCTGAAATATTCGTAGGTTATTTTTTAACGATTCCTTTACGAGTACGGCGTTGAATCGATTTTGGCCACATGCCAATAAAATTAAATTTTATATAAATTCTTTCTCCCATCCTAAAAAACAAATTTCTACTACTCTACTCTGTATCCTGATGAGGAAAGGTTCGCTTTCGAAACATGTTGATATTTGTATACTAAAAGCAGTGGCGTAAACAAAGTAATTCTTATAATTTATTCAAAAGATTGGTATTCACTTTGTGGCGTCATTATTAATAAATTAATTAAAAATTACTTTGTATTCACATTTGTATATATACACATACAGAATACTAAAAAATTATAATGTCAAGTATACACAAATGATAAACATAGAACACAATAATGTAAGAATAGACAAATTATAAACATAAACAAAAATTGATTAAATTAGTTAATAATTAATCAAAAACCATAATCAAAATTTATTATAAAATATTGATTCACAAATTTATATTACAAATTTTAAAATATATATAATTTTATTATTAATGTTAGTATGAAAATAAATTCAAGAGGTGGCTATTTTAAAAAAGCATGTTTGATTATTAATTTTATTTAATGGACGATTAACACTTTCTAATTTAATAATAATTTAGTAATTCTTAATTATTGAAGAAGATAATATTAACCAATCCTAAATGAAATACGAAACCGAGAAAAACCACAGAAAATAAAAAAGGTATCGAACTCAGAACCTCTGTCTTACCGAGACAACCGCTCTACCAACTGAGCTAATGAGGCCAGTTCGCTTTACACCATCTTCATCGATATCATATCTGAACTACAAGACATGTCAATATTATCCTCCATTTAATCCCATATTAATGGCTGCTATCTTTATGATGATTACAAAGTTCTGCCCGAAAATAATTCCAATCTGTATAGTGTCTCGGATATGCCTATCCGATTTTTATTTGTATGGGACATCTATTGACTTTTCTACAAGTTTAGATAGAATACTCATTTTTTTAATATCTTATTAAAGCTTACAATTAATATCTTCTTCAATGATTAATTATTACAATGAGTTGTATAATCTTCAATAAGTTATTAAATTAAATTGAGTGTAATTCTTAAACTAACTAACTAACCATCACGCCGTTTCCCCGCAGGGGTAGGCAGAGAGGACGGACCGCCAAACAACTCGATCTTGGCATACACCTCTTGCTTCATTCACATTCATACATCGTGTCATACATTCTCGTAATTCTTATTAATTCATAAATGAAGTTCAATTTACATGTACCATCACCGCTCAGTGCAGACACGTAAAGTGGCAGGCACGGCAAAATTAGTTGCTTACATTATCTATGAACGCATTCATGCACGGTGTAATGTGAGCACTCCCTTTTGTGCTGTGCCTGCCACTATACGTCTGCACTGCACGGTCCCTGTAGATGTGAAAAGATCTTTAATCAGTGTCGAATAGGTAAACGTTACAAAATAACAGCCGCGAGCATTATTTAGATTCTCGGCAAAGCTTCGGAAGTATTTTGAAAGAGTAAGAGGTAAATTTTGAAGACAATATATACGTTGAAATTAACAGAATGTCGTGTCACAATTCTGCTAGGTGTTTGAGACATTTTCTATCGTTATACACTAATTTTCCACACTTACTGCATTTGTGAGAATATTTTATACTGTACGTATTTGACACGATAATCGCAATATAATAAAAACGATATTACTTATTCTAACAGCTGTCTATCTATCTTTCTATATGTATCTTCTATTAAAGAAGATTGTACCGAGCGGGCTGTGTTTGTTTGTTTTGTATACAAATCTCTAGTTTTATTCCGAGCTTGATGAAATTATGCATTCTTGACTTTTGAACCAACAGGAAAGTCGCTGTCTATACGAGTTTTCGAAAAATCACCCCCTTCCCCGCCCCTTAAAGCAGAATTTGGGCATTTCTGAATGATATTTCGCACACTTAATAAGAGGAAACCTACTAGGTAGTGGTAGGGAAATGGGGAGGGGTATGGAAATGGGGAGTGTATGGAAATGGGGAGGGGTATAGAAATGGGGAGGGGTTTAGAAATGGGGAGGGTAAGAGCAAGAGTAATACATCACATCTTCAAAACTTTACTTTAAATCATTTATAACACCGGACAACACCGGGTACTTAGCGAGTTTAGCACAATAATGAATTTCAATTTTGTATCAATGAAATATTTACCGTTATACAACTAATCTCTAATATTCAAATGAAATTTTATAATTTCCACAAAAATTAACTGTTAAAATCATCGATTTTACAATTAATTGTTTTTTTCATAATCGTTTAACAGTATGTAACTCTTTATGGTGTGCTTCGTAGTTTAATTGTAGAGAATTAAATGTCAGCAAATTAAATGAAAAGTATACAGTGTAATAATTCAGCTCGTTAAAATGTTCGCTGGTTTGTCTGGCTACATCTTAATTAGCCACTGCACTTTGTACCTACAAATCGGGTTTCTCTTCTCTTTACATTATATATATATTTTTTTTATATTCGAGTACCCACGTAATGAAATATTCTACCAGCATAATTCTAACGAATGATTCTCTTTTTTTAAATTAAGATTTTTTTAAATATTAGAAAGCATCCAAAAATAATTGGAGAACGTGAACCTTTTCAGAAGAAAATTTACAATAGCCGACTTTTTTTGCTCAACGCTCACAGAGAAGTTTCTGGCCAAAAACCAAAAACTTTTCTATGCTCTTGTCGATCTACAAAAAGCATTTGACCGCGTCGATTGGAAAAAGTTATGGATGTGTTGTCCAAGTATGGAGTGAATGCGAAATTCATACAGGCATTCGCGTCTCTGTTCGAGAGAAGCGTTGCATGTGTTAGGGTGAACGGTGGTTTTATGGGGTGATTTGACATCACAAAAGGGTGTTAATTAAGGATGCGTAATGTCATCCTCGTTATTCAATCTATACATGAATAATTGTATCCAAGAATTGAAAGAGGTAGGCTTGGGTACAAAAATGAATTACCTCAAAGTATGTTACTTTGTGTATGCTGATGATGCGGTGCTGATTGCTAACATTATGGAAGATCTACAATATCTCGGTTGAACGAAGTATGTATGAAGAATGAGTTAATGATGAATGTAAGTCTAAAGTCATAGTATTTGAAAGAGAGAGTACTAAAACAGTTTGCAATATAGTTATGAATGATGAATATTTAGAGCAGGTGGATCAGTTTGTGCATTTGGGAAGTATGTTTACGGGAGCTGGAAAGGCTGATCGGGAATTTGAAAAAAGGGTGAATGCAGGAAACTCCATTATTGAAAGACTGAACGCGGTTAGCGCTAACAAATAATTGTCTAAAGAAGCGAAGCTAGCAACCCACAGTGGAGTGCTGATACCGACCCGGATGTGTGGAAGTGAGGTATGGAACTGGCAGAGGAAGGCTGAAAGTAGATGGAGTAAACTGAATGCTGTATAAATGAGGTCCCTGAGATGTATGACCTTGTGAAAAATGTTGAGATTCGCAAAGAATTCAAGGTTGATGTAAGCGTAATGAGTAGGATTAAGAAAGGGACGCTTAGATAATTTGCGCATGTAGAGTGGATGAACGAAGAATGTAAGGAGAATACGAGGTGTGTTCAAAAGAACATTCGATTATCGATTTTTTTTTGTTATGTTGGTACACATATGTTAGCATTATCAGCCATTTTGGATTAGTGGTTTGTTTTTAACAACTAGAAAGGTTAGTCACGTTTTTGTGTGTTCTTCGATTTTTTACTTTTTACTCTATATGACGCGAATGTGAATGGAAGAAGTCTGGGACGCCCGATGAAGATATGGCAGTCGGGCCATCTCAGAGTCAGAATAACAGGAGAGTATGTATGAGACGTATGTAATGTGAATGAAGCAATGAGTGTGTGCCAAGACTGTGTTTTTTGGCGGTCCATCCTCTCTATCCACCCCTGCGGAGAAACGGCGCGATGGTTGGTAAGTTAGTTTCATACTAGGTTATGTTGCTTTCTGTGAATGTTCCGAGATTTTTCAGTAAACTAATATTTTATTGTGGTAATTTTTTTTACACGAACTACAGCAGAAACTGCTGAACAAATCTCTGCAATTTTAATTTTTCACAGTTTTTGCTTCTTCAGGCAAACTTCAAATTTTCTTCTATAAGGTTAGGGTTTTTAATTATATAAATTAAAAATATACTTTGTATTTACCACTTTAATTAAAATATATAAATATTTCTCTACATGTTTCGATAGCAATGCTATCATCTTCAGGAATAAATGAATACTGGTTTTTATTTAATTTAGTTTACTTATTTTTATGGACTTAAACGGGTAATTAATTACATAAATCTTTCAATATTTGCTAGTAAAATAATTGTTAAGTTGAGCTAAGGTTTCCCCCCCATTTCTCAAAGTCCCATAGTCACGACGTCAAATGCAATAAATAATCCTTTGAAAGTGTTTACTTGGGACGAGGTAATAACAAAGTTACGACGCGTAGGATATTCCTCTAATGGGATTTAAACACAGGTATGTATATATATAGTATATAATAGTATCATGTGTATTTATAGTGGTGCAGTATTATAAATTATACAATATATAATACTGCATATTATAGTTCGCGAAAAATTATGAGATGCGATAAGGAACTCCAGTGAAAAATACAATGGCTTTAAAAATATATATTTATATAGATCAGCAAACACCGATTCAGAATATATATCTTTTATTATATATAATTATACGTAGAATTTATAAATTGTTATTTAAAAGTGAATAAAAATATTATCTCATCAAAACACCTTGTTATGTTGGTACCATTGCATTTATAATATCTGACGTCACATGCGCATTCTGGTTTTGGATTAGTATGAACATTTTTATTTTTCAATTTTGTTTTGTATTTTAAATATGTATTTTTTTAGTTTTGCCGACATTTAAACATAATTTGGGTGACTTTAAGCTCTATAATTTTTGTTCAAAATAAAAACTATTAATTAAATAAATTAGAATATTCATGAGCAAACCAATTATCAATACGGATATTATGATAATGTTAATGCTCAATACTATTATCATTCTTTGAGTAAAAGTTTCTAAAAAGGTACATAATTTTATTATTTACGTTTATATATGGTTTGCCATGAATATAATATAAAATTATGTACGGTAAAGTTCATCCTTGTTTTTGCATTTGACATTCTAACCTCAAAACTTAGAATGTTGGGTAATTATAGTTTTTAATAATATTATTATACTGTAAGCAGCATCTCTAGGTGGGTACTATCTACTAGTTGTTATTGTGTTCTGTTGGAGATGGCCTAAGATGAAGAAGAACTGGTTGTACCAGGACCACAAAACTCGACTGGAGCCTTATAGGATGGTAGAAAAGTAACACTTTCGGGTGATATAACGGCCAATATTGTATATGCCATGGATAACCGTTGTTCCGTACTGTATTACTAACGCCAGGTGCATAATAATAATATTTTGAAAATTGAAATCGTATATTTGATAGAAGCCCGACAAATCAAACGTTATTTTTTCTTAAGGGTATCCACTTCGTAAAATTCTAACGAAATAACGCAGTCCGTATCCGGTTGGCGATATTAATAATAATAATAATAATCGGATGATTTTTATAGCGCCGTCTTTGTGAAAAATGACCTCAAGGGCTCTGTACAAATATTACTTCCTATTCTTATATTATTCTTATAAGGTTGACATTACCGCTTAACACCGGCCTCGTGTTTCGATTTACGGGAAAAAACATCAAAATGCGTGTTTTATTTTATTTTGTAAATTTCTGGCATATATTTTTTTAATTTTTTTCACACATTATTAAACAATAAAAACTAGAAAGCTTTGACTGCCCAACTGGGAACAAAAACCCGTTTTAGGGCAGATGTTACAATGTTTTTCGGTCATATTCTAAAAAAAACTTAATTTTCCATAATGAACAATACCAGAATGAGATATTAAACGTAAAAAGTTTTTTTTTACGTCTGACGCTTTATTTTTTTCTAGCCTTATAAAAATGCCCAGTTAAACGAAAAGCTTAAGGTGTGTTCTAATTGCAGTATTTAATTAAATCATCTATGTATATATTTCTATGCCATTAAATTTTCAAACCAAATACACTTAATTTACCCTTAATTCGCATTGGATCGCCTGAATTAAAGAATTTTGTTTGTGTATTTTTTACAAACCGGTTTCGTCATGATTTTTTTTTGTTCTTTTGATGAAAATTTGATTAATTTGAAACAAACAATAAAATATGGAGGTTTCTCTTATTTTTTTTACATTTTAAATAATTTTTTAAGCTCCATAGCTCATGATAAAAATGAAATGACAGTAAGAAAATATTCGCGTTGACCTAAACACTCCACACAGAAATTGCCGTCACGTTTTCGTAACGCCAGAGTTTTCAGCTTTTCTTTAAAGGTTAAAATAGTTTATGGTCTGCGATCGCAATGTTTCATCTGCAGTGCCGTGTGCATGAAACATTAATTTCTCTTTTATTTTGTTCTGTATCACGTTGGTGATAACAATAACTTGGTTCCAGCCGTTACGGGACATCCCACCCCATTCTCGTCATATAATCGGGACGCTACTGTAATAACAATATTTCTATGGACAGATGATGGTAAATAGGTATGTCACCTTTTGACGGTTGATCCCTACTCTACTATATAACCCTTATCTTTAATATTGTATATTATAATGGACTAGTGGAGTGTACCCGGACTTTCTCGCGATTTTTTTTTTGAATAAAGTTATGAAGTTGTGAATTCTGGTTTGTCATTTGGGTGCTATAATTGATGTGACGACTGTTACTATCTCTAAACTAAGAAACATTTATTTGAAAATTTTATTTCATTCCAAACATTTATTTTTTAAAAACACAATTAAACAAAATAAACTTCTTGAGTAGGTACTTGTGTTTTCAATTTTAAAAGTATTCTACCCAAACAAACCTTCTTTTGAATATGTAATCTGTGGCTAACCAGAGTAGTATATCTAAGGGCTAACCCCGATACGACATGGCGGGTTCAATGTTTTTCATACTAATTTTAAAACGTTATATCAACAGTTTTATAAATTGGATTTCATTCAAACTACTCTCTAAACATTCCCGAACTAATAAGAACAAACTGCTATTTCCAATGAAGGCAGTTGAGTATAGAAAATCGAGGACACACAGACAAACATTCATTTTTATATATAGGTATAGGTAGGTACCTACATAGAAACTTGTAAATTGTAATGTTTTTTACTGTGATTTGGATCAAATGGACATTAAAATCGTGTAGGTACCTATTTATAGATGACATATTTACTCAAATATAACGATTACAAAATAAACGGATCATATTAGAGAGATGAATAATGATATTACGAGTTTAACATTATTAGAGAGCATTTTTAGTATTCTGGTTTAGAGATTTATGCCACCGTTATTACCATTGTCGCTGATGTAATTGTCAACATAGTTTCTTTCCAAGTAGTTGATCGGGGTTCGATTCTCATCCGTGTCAATATATATTTTCCCGTGATTTTTCACGGGTGTGCGCAACTGCTACATTGTACATAATTAGTTAAGAAATATTTGTACAGCGCCCTTGAGGTGATTTTTCACAAAAACGGCGCTATACAAATCATACAATTATTATTAAATAAAGTTTTAAATATTGTATGAAATTTTCTTTGATTTTAATTCCGCTTTTATCAAAGTTTATTATTCTTATGATTCCTGTAGTAGGTAGTGCTCCAAGTATTAACACCTTCGTCATTAATTACATTTCGGGTCGTAGAATCATCACCGTCCAGCAGCCCGGTTCGTAAACACGGCGCAGGCTCTATCTCCCGATACTACCGGAGGCTCCACGGCTGTACAAGATACAAGATGGCCGACCCGAGTCATCGTCTCGCTGGCTAGGCATTGACCCCAGGCCGTGTTGCCAGATCGCAAGGCGCACAACCAACCGGCCAGGTAGGTACCCGACGCGCACATGTCGTGGATGGCAAGTAAAGTCTGGCAACATCGCCGCCAGTTGCGCGCGCACCCGCACGGGGTGCCAACGGCTTTTTTAAAACCTACCTTCTACAGTCTGCCATGAAAGTCAAGAAATTTATTAAATTAAAAGTAAAACATTTCGTTGCTGTGGCAACATCGACTAAAGAACCAATTATAGTAGATTCAAATGTGAATAATAATTATAATTGGATAGTTTGTATAATAATAATAATAATAATAAAATTAAAATAAATAACAATAGGTACGTAAAATAATAGGAAGGGGAAAAAACAAAAGTAGATAAGTTATATACGCAAAATAAGTTCATTCACTAAAAGAGTAAAAAAGATGAACAAGTTTATGATGGATATTTGGTGGTCTCCCGTCTCCAAAGGGCCATTAAGGGAGACTCCATCCTTGCAGCCGTGGCAGTAATGATGGTATTATTGGATTGGCGCACTCTGCACCATAGGCTTCCCATGCGGTTGTGGAGAATTGACCTGAAAGAGTGCACTCGTCCTTCCAGGAACATTTCTGTAGCGCTGCAGTATCTTGGTGGACGGAATAGTTGGCTATATGCATTATTGTAGGTGACTTTTATATTTTGCCATTGGGATGTAGTGTAATGCACCTACAATTCTGACGTATACAGAGATGTGCGGAATATATTGATCAGTATTCTTTTAACGTTTGGGCTGCAAAGGTGAAAACGTCTTGACAGCATTCCTGCTCTAACGGATATTCCTCTTTGTCTCTCTATATCCTCAATGTCCTTCAGGCCGTCTGTGATAATTTGTCCCAAGTATTTGACGCTACGAACAACATCCATTTTCCTTATACCTAGCCATACTGAGGGTGTTTGCATGATTTCGTTTTTATATTTGAAAACCATAACGATTGATTTGCCAGGTTGTGTTTTTTTTACAAAATCTTCACTCCGAATATACTCGTAGTATAGCCTATGCAAATATTACATCATATTCTCTTTCTTATTATGTACAGTTACAGAAAAATAAACTTACCTGGTATGTCACTTCAGATAAATACAGTTCTATTAGAAAATCTAAACTTGGAGAAGATACGATGTTTTCAGTTGCTATTTTATCCTTCTTTACTATTAATATTTCATTTACTAGAAGATTAGTTGCAAAAGAAGTGTTGGTATTCGTATGATATATTAATATTTTTATTATTCAATTAAATTAAATAATCTTAAAAATCTTAATAACTATTTTTTGTTTTTCGTTTGTAGGGGCAGGAGGTTGGAAAAATACCTGGCTATTCAGATTTGCTTAGTTTTAAAAAAGAAATTATCAATAGTTATTTACATTTTTTACACATTTTGCTATTTACAATATCGCGGACTGTGGTAGACAGGAAAAATGGTATAACTCAACTGGTATATCTAATGAATGGCGTTTTTAATATGTACCTACCCACATTTCAAAGGTAGAAAAAAATATTCCCATGCAGTTATTTCGCTTAGTATTAAAAAATAACACGTTCGAATATACTTTGTATTGTAACTAGGTACATGTTTCATTGTTTGCATCTCAATGTTAAATAACAATAATACGAATGCACTTATGATCTACTTAGTTATAACTATCTTGTTTATAATGTTAGTTTATAATGTTACCCACTGTTCCATGTAAAAGCACAATCGGGCGTTAATAAATTAAGTTATTCAATTAATTTAATTTCCTGTATGCTGTAGAATCATTTCCTTTTAGTGAGTACCTACCACTAATTGGGCAAAAATTAATATCAGTTCAGTCGCATAAGTTATATAGTAATAGAGCAATGTAAATATAAATTCAATTAAAAAATTTCTCACAATTTTTTTTTTTAAGATTAATATGCATGTGAATGTTGATGTAAAAATATTCAGTTAGCCCGTAGTGTTTTTTTAAAGTAACTTTTTTTCTTCGAACCATCTTGGGGTTGCCATTAAAATCCATTAAAATGATCGCAGCGTCCTCAATGTTTTTTAGACTTTCTTGCCGGTCTGTACATCCACCTTTTCAGATTCAGTTGCCGGTCGGTAACCGTCAATTATTCAAATGTCGATAGGTAGTACACGGTCGTTGCTTTGAGCTATCGATTTGATTGATCAGCTCGTTAGATGCCAGTTACTGAGCTTCTTAGAAGCACATGTACATAATTACATCAATTGCCCACCTAGTTTATAGGTTCCTATTCTTACTGATGGAAAAAAACGCTCTCTTGTCCATTAGAAGTAACATGCAATTTGAGGAAGTAATTTTATTTTCGTCAGGTACCTATTTGTATTCTGGTCCCAGTACTTTTTAATCTCCTGTAATCTAATAAAACAGACACAATGCCTAATCCAAATTAGATTAGGTAAGTACTTAGGTACCTACGTAGTACGTGATTGCTGATTTCTCTATTATTTGAATCAACATTGAATTACGGTGGTTTCTGCCTTCTCGGGAAAGACTTTTCGTTCTCAATTGGAGAGTTCTTTCGCTTGGCTTAATGACAGCTATCTGCGAGTGTTTCTAGTTAAAGTGTCGCATGACCACTCCCATGTCCTGCGCCACGAGGACGATGGGCGATCAGCGAAGCGTCACAGGTAAAAAGCCAAGCTTGTTCTTTAATTAAGACATTCGGCATCCGGCGGTGTACACCTTCGAGACAATTTCATATTTCGTGAGAAAAACACACCCGATATTGCAGAATCGCCGGATTAAAGAAACGGAGTTTGTACAAAACTACGAATGGGGTTTCCGCCGATTCGCACGGCTCGGAAAAATATCATTCCCATACGTGACGCAAGTCGCTTACCGTTTGTTTCTCACGTTATTAAGGCATACGAATTCGAAGGATTTTGCAGGAGTCAGCTAAGAAGAAAACTGACGATATTCGATAGCGATAAATAAAAAGATTTGCTAGAACGTAGCCCGACCACCCTCTGCATCCCCCGCCCTGCTCCCCCGCACTCCGCAGAAGTGCCGCGTAAAAGCGAATCATAAGGATCGCAACTTCGATCAAGAAAAAATGCTTTACGTAGGGTGGCGTGCTATGAGGGCTTATTCCGCGAAAACACGTTCCAGGCATTTGTAGATGTACGCTACGATGTACACATCTCGAAAGAAATTCACGAAACACCAAAATACACGACGGTAATATGTATTACCAACAACATTTGAAATAAAGTATTGTTTCCATTTTACACTTTTATCCCAAATAAACCTGTACAATGCGACCGAATAATGAATTGGCCTATGAAGCGATCGTCTTCCGTTGACCTGCGCGGTGATTGCCTTCTAAAGACCATCGACCTCTCTTGCAGCCTGATTTTTAACCTGTGGGTTATTTTTAAACTACGTAAATTAACGGTTACAATTTATTCTTAGCGGGTTTTGTTCGCACATTCATCATATCTCATTACTAGTAAAGTGAACCAATTACCCAACTAGAGACATCAAACTAGCTACGGATCATCCCATTGTTTTGTTTTTCAGTGCTATTTTAACTTTCATTATGTACTTAGCTTCATTATATACCCACTCTATTTCCTTTTGTTATGTTTTCAGCATTATTTTTTTTATTATTTAAAAGAACATACAGATACAGACAGTCATATCAAAACAATATACAATATCTGGAGAACTCGCCTGCAACCTAGCTATTTCTCACTGAAAAAATATGATACAAATAAATAAACCTTAAAATAATATTTAGCCAAGTTAAGGAATTTAAAATTGTGTTACACAGAAAAAAAAAACTTGAAAAAGTGCACAATGTCTAAATAAATTAACAGAAGGTAAATAAACTAATATTAAACAAATAATATTAACATAATTGGGAAAAAATAATGATTAAATTAAGAATATTGTTATACAAAGAAATAATAAAAAAAAGTACACGATGTCTAAACAGGTTTCAATTTTCTCTTAAAAGTACTGTATGTATCAAAGAATATGTCGGAATCATTGTTGTAAATATTTAAAAATTATTGTTGTAATTATTATGTTATGGCCTATTTGTGGCCATATTATGGTTTGATTGATTTCGTGTAATTTCTATTTCTATTGTGATTGCCCCCGTACACTCGCAATACTTTAACCGGGTATAACGTCCTATGAGCTGACCATAAAATATTATTGCAAACATTACCTAAGGATAATCCGTAACATACAGAAAACGTACATCAATTTGATAATTTTTGCAGAGATAAAACTCTGGCATGCATTTCGATATTGCTTGTTGTAAAACCTGAATATTTTAATGACTTCGTACTTGAAACTTCGCACACTGCTGTGACCATTTGTGTTTGCTTCAATAGAGCGCCAAGAATCGCACTGCCACTGCCTCCAGGTAAGCTAAATTAACGCATTTGAAACGAAATTAAATCACGTAGCTATTTACTACAGAAACAAACATCTCTGAAAACAATCACAAAAAGATAAAATTAAAATAATTTCCAAGCAAAATAACAATTAAAAAATCTAATTAGTTCTTATGAAACCGTTCTTTAAAGTGTGTTTTAATTTATTAAAAATGTAAAATAAAATTGTGTCCGTTCCCACAAGACAATGGGAGTTAACTTCTTGGTTTTTAGCCCTCCGAAGTAAAAGCAGTAGACCGTGAAAGGTACGAGCATAATTCTGAGGGGCTCCTTCTTCCTTCAACCGTTCCACCGCCTTCCATTATTTACCACTTGATGGCCTGATTGTTGGCCATACAATCCGAAAGCCCGCAGACCATGAAATTGTGTCTTTTATATTTTCAATTCGGACATATCGATCAATTAAAGCAAGTGACAGGTGTTTTAGGCAAGTGCGGCAAGCGATTGTCATTGAACAGATCGGCGCCACTGAATAACTAATAAGGTTCGCTGTTAATACTAATGGATTATTCATCGGAACATAAATGAGTTAGCGACGTAATTTCACTAACTAATATTACCTTAAGATGTTACTTAGCGAATAACACATTCAATGTGCAAAGGTAGAAGGGGATCACTCAATCACATCAATAAAATTTAGTGGATATGAAATATGTATTGTTTTTCCGCTTTTTATATGTGATTTGGCAGGTGTTTAAGAAATGAAACAGCAAATTATAGTTTTTTGGCAGCTAGTCTTACGACTTAGGTAGCTTTTTTGTACATTAAAATCGTTTCTTTTGTCATGCTTATTTAACGGAGTTAAACCTCTAAAAAACACTGACCTCTTTTTTGAGGACTCTTTCTCTCTGCAGATTATTTATTTATTATGGGGGTCGTTTCTTCCGTCATTTCGAAATGAGATTCTTAAGTTTTGGACGATAAATTTTTGTTCGTTGTGACATGTTATGATACCGGATACCGGAACCAAACTAGCGTGGGAAATTCACAAAGTGATTTATTTTATCAGTAAATCTTTCGGATTATATTATGCTTCTGTTGAGCTTGTACCGGATCATTCATTATAAAATATAAACGTTACCAAATTGTTAGGAAAGTGAATATTACGTAACAAGTTTTATTAAACAGCAAATACCGTATAAACATTTATTTGTGATGTACATAAATTGCTTCCGTCAAGTTCAGCGTCGGCTTTTCCGCGTGATTGTGTGAATGATTTTTCATAATGGGCCTCTCGCCACCCCTTTGCTAATTCTCCAACTTTACCTCGCCGCCGAGCAAAATGCCGGCTATATAACTTTACCGATATTATTATATTTTATGACGCTTTCTAGTTAAGTTTTATTTAGGAAGCTAGGCGAATGTGTGGAGTGTCTGCCGACGTCAACATTTTGCACATTTTTACCTTTTTTGTTCATCAACTTTTATACGGGGAAAACTTTGACGTTGAACGATGGATGTGATCTACAGTGAGAGTTTATCATCGCATTTTTACGGAATGTCGCAGCATTCTGGGTAAACATTTACACTATAGCCGGCTTGGATGATTGAGACCATTTTTTAGAGCGTAAAGACTGTAAAAGATAACCCATTAATCATGATTTCTACTATAAAAGCAAGAAGCCCAAACATAAATAATATGTAATGAGTTTTAGTTTGTATTTTCTTGGCTTTATTTTGGCACATATGATCTCAGTTTTACTGTTTCTAAAACCCTTTATCTTCAATCAATTTTATTACATAATATCGGCAGTTTTTTTTGGTTTCGAAGCTGGTAATATAAGAATTTTGGTCCAGTAATACAATAGTACTTATACCTACACCAGAAGTAATCTACGTGTTTTTTTAATACAATGCTTAATACCAGGGGCATGCAGTATATAAAGGCTGAAAAGCTGTGCCTGCCTACCTTGAGAAAAACAAACAATTAATGAATTTTTGATCAAAACGTTTTTTTCTCCATAAATTAGTTAATGTTTTTTTCTGTCACAATCGTTCTACATTAATAAATTGTTTCCGTTTGATAAATTTTTACTTTTTAGTAAGATAATATTATTATATATAAGGCTATTTACTATGGTGCCTGGATAAATCAACACACATATGAATCGGCACACTTTTTAAGAGTTATATAAAGTCATCAAAAGTACGTCAATAAGTACCCCTAAAACCTAATTAATCATTTTTAATTGTTTTCGATTATTTATTTTTTTTATTTAAAAAAATATTAATTAGATTAGGTTAGACTAGTTTTTTAGACCACTATTTTTTCGTAATTTTAATGACTATCACTTTGACAAAGTGTGCCGATTCATACTTGTGTTATATGAAATTATTAACTATACACATATACAGCCTACCGTTGGCCATATATCAATGCACGCCACCTAGTACGCTACTAGATATTTATCTTAAGGTACTTTAGTTTAGGTAGGATTTTCTGCTTCCCTCATTCCCTTTTCCATTCGCTTTCCCGTCGCCTCACAATTTGTGGTTGCCATAATCCCACTGGTTCCGTCCAGTAGAAATCTTGTGTAATATTCCCATACAAATGTTAATTACTTTGATCCCAAGCAAATGTGTATACGTGTCTTTCAATTGTTAGCATCATTATCATTACGTTCCTTGTCACTCATTACATTAACTAATGTATCTATGGGAAACGAGGTGGGGAATGCCATAGAAAACCCCATAGTCTATAGAGCTCGGCTGTCTGGTATTAGCTATTTGGTATTTCCATGATGTGCAACCAATAATGGGGAGGAAATGAACGTCTTTCAGCGTACACCATGAATAACATTATCCCGTCGTGCGCCTGTCATCGACAACTATAGTACTTCCCTTACTAGGGTTGCCGACAGATGAAAATACGTCTTTTTCCCATTTATTTTTATTAAGAGAAAACACATGATTTAAAATAAAATATATACTGTTAGGGCGCAAAATGAAGAGCAAATTCTATTGACACACTCGCACGGGGTTTACAAAAGTTTGAATTTCGTTTTCGAACCGAATAAACAAAACATTTATAAAATGCTAGCCGATGTGTACCCGTCCTCGCTCGTTTTTTTTTTTTTTAATAAAGTTCTGAAGATGTGTATTCTTGTTTGTCGTTTGGGTGCCATAATTGATTTGAAAGCGAAAGTAATGCCTTGTGATGACTATTACTATCTCGAAAGAAAGAAACATTAATTTTGGAATTTTGTTTAATTACAAACATTTTATTTTTTTCAAAATATATCTAAATAATAAAATTCTCAAGTGGGTTCATACTTATGTTTTCCATTTTGAAAATATTCTACCCAAACATACCTTCTTCTTTTGAGTATGTAATCTGTGGCTAACCAGAGGGGTATATCTATGGGCTAAAGAAGCCGTTGGTTGAAGTGAAGAAGATAAATTACCTATCTGCGGGTACATATTTTCAGATCTGTTGGTTTTTTTTTGTAGAAATTTATGTCATGGTCATATTGAATGTATACATTTTATTTTTATTAAAATCTGTTTAAGTTTCATTAATATTTATCATGTTAAAATGTTAATAATAAGCATAAATGGATGGTATTTAAGTCACTTAACGGAATAATAATAATAATAATAATAGTTGGATGACTTGTATAGCGCTGTTTTTGTGAAAAATCCACCTCAAGGGCGCTGTACAAATATTTCTTAACTAATTATGTACAGACAGATACAGAAAAACATACTTACCTGGCAGGTCGCTTCAGATGAACAGTTTTAGAAAAATTTAATTATAGAGATGATAGTTTTACATGGTTATTTGTTTCTCCTTTTCTATTGATGTTACATTTATTAGATGATCGGTGGCACAAGGAGAGTTGGTATTTATTGAATTATTGGTATTAATTTTAGGACTGGAAAGTATTCATAAAATGAATTTTAGGACTCGAAAATATCTATAAAATTACCTTACACAGCGTAAGAAGCTTTTAATAAATATTAACGTTTTTATTTATTTATTTTTATTTTACACTTTGGTTGTTTAAAGTGTTGCGGGCTGTGGACGCATTTGCGCACCGATGCGTGAATTTTTAATTCTGTTTTTATTTTATTTAATGACTTTAGGTAAGTACTAACCGGCCAGCCTAGCTAAGCAATTTACAGGTGAATTTATGGATATGGAATGGCTCCGGCTTACTTATCAGAACTGTGTATTCCTGAAAATACCAACTCGCGGCAGTCCACCCTTAGGTCAGCAGCGTCATCAGCTATCGGGAGGTTGCAGGAACCAAAGCGCACACCTAATACTAAATTCGGTGTTCGTGCTTTCGGAGTATAAGGACCTAAAGCCTGGAATGAACTGCCGCATGACTTAAGAATTATCAAAGACAGTAATTTATAACTAAACTTAAAACTCATCTTTTCAGACAATCGTATCCATAAATTGAAGAAATTCACCCGTAAATTGCATAGCTAGGCTAGCCGGTCGGTGCTCACCTAAAGTCACTTATAGAAAAAGTTTAAAAAATTCACGCATCGCTGCGCAAATGCGTACACAGCCCGCAACACTGTAAATAACTAAAAGTGTAAAAAAAATGGTATCTTACGCTTTTTAAGGTCATTTTATAAACATTTTCCAGTTCTAAAAAATAAATGTATTTCAAATAAATGCCAACTATTCTTGTGCCACCAATCTTCTAATAAAACTGTGTTCATGTGAAGCGACCTACCAGGTAAGTAAGTTTTTCTGTATCTGTTTGTGCATAATTAGATAAATAATAGGAATTGAGATTTGTACAGCGCCCTTGAGGTGATTTTTCACAAAAACGGCGCTATACAAGTAATCCAATTATTATTATTATCATATAGGAATTAAACTTATTGTGTGCTAATCAAGAATGGAAGAAATGATGTCTAAAATAAAACTTAATAGTTTAACAATAGATCAACATATTAAATGGACAAAACATGATGCGCAAAATATGAAGTATTTGATTCACTTGATTGTGCGTCTCTTATATTCTCCTTCCTTTCTTCGTTAATTCACTCTACATGCCCAAACTACTAAGCGTCCCTTTCTTAATCTTACTCATTACGCTTATCTCAGCCTTGCATTATTTACGAATCTCATCATTTTTCACACGATTATACGTGGTTTTACCACACATTCGCCTCAGAGATCACATTTCTACGGTATTCAGCCCACTTTCATCCTTCCTCTGACAGTTCCATGCCTCACTGCCATACACCAGGGTTATTGGGTACCGTCATAATTAATTAATAGTAATTAATAATGGTGTATTTAGCAACAATGTCGTTTACTGCATTAAATTGAATGACATTTTCACAATCGATGTTTAGTTAACATAGTCATGACGCATATTGTGCCTATCTACACAGAGACACAAACATTCCTCTTATAAAGGAACTAATTAAATCACTTTCTGAACCATTTTATGCCGGACAAATTCGCTATCAAACTATGATGCAAATTCTATATTTAAATATAAATTACTAAACACGGTCCTCCTGCAGCAGCCTATCTGCACTTAGTTTTTAGCATATTTTTCCCATTCCCATAATTTTAATGAAACCTCCAAAACGTGAAGCTTAAAAAATCCTTTAATTACATTAGAACAGTATTATTTTTGTAATAATGGTATTCTGAATTTAAATTAGATCGAAGACTTATATTTTGCCTGTTTGCTCCTCGAATGTCACAATTTTTTCCATATCCCACCCAAAGTTACCATTATTTCAATTTCTGATCAATTCTAATACCAGATTATTTCGAGTGTAATATCGCGTTTTCTCCCATTAGTAGTCATCACCGTATACCTTCCACACTTTCTTTTTCTATGACTGTTCATTTTCAACTAATTTCAGTATACCGCAACTGCTATCGGGCAATTAAGCCGAATGTTTCATTTAAGCCAACGTAGAAAGTGGTATTAGATATGCATTCAAGTCAAATTAATTGATAGCTCACCTGGTATACGGCTAGATACGGTAGAGCGTTTGATAATAATAATATTTGAATGATTTGTATAGGGCCGTTTTTGTGAAAAATTACGTCTAGTGTTAATTGCAATGCTCCATCTTATTCCTAAATATATATAATCTTTATATGTAAAAATGGTGATTGTTTGTCTGTCCTCGATTTATAATGCAACAGTTTGTTCTTATCAGTGCCGGGAAGGATTAGAGAGTAGTTTGAATGAAATCCAATATGTTAAACTGTTACTATAACGTTTTAAAATTAGTATAAAAAAAACATTAAACCCGCCATATTTAATTTATCTTAGCCCATAAACATACCACTCTGGTTAGCCACAGATTACATATCCAAAAGAAGGAGGTTTGTTTGGGTAGAATATTTTCAAAATGGCAAACACAAATAGGTAGCTACTTAAGAACTTTTTTTATTGAAATATGTTTTGAAAAAATATATTCTTACAAATATATTTTTTTAAGGAATGTTTGGAATGTTTGTTTGTTTCTTTGTTTAGATATAGTAGAACGCTGTTAAATCATTTATGGTACCCACATGACAAACAAGAATTTACAACTTCATAACATCATAAAAAAAAATCCCGAGCAAGGCCGGGTACACATCAGCTAGTTTATCATAAAAAACTTATTACTAAACAGATTGAATCCACCAGTTCATCGATCAATAATACAAAACTATATTATGTTCAATGCATTTGATCAGCAAACGTGGTGCCGCGTTAAGGCGAAGCTACCAGTGAAATAACTCTTTAAAATTAATCTTTACTACGACTTGGTTTACATTTATATATTTTTTTTAAATACCAATTCTCTGACTGCGCTAATTGATGCTATAAAGTTACAAAAACTCACTCAAAGGATATACGATACCTACATAATACATATAGAAGCAAGATACAGAAGATATGCAAAGAGACAACTGATACATAATACAATTAGAAACATTGTTAAATATTACCCAAATATTGTTATATACTTTAAAGCAATAAATATCAGTACCAATTATATTACAAACAAATGATTATCATACTTAATTTTTAAGTAAGATTGCTTTGTGAAATGTTTCGATAAAGGGATGATTTGGGCACACCTAGACCCAAGATAAAGAATTATTACTCGTATTATTTTTGTTGTTCGATTTTAGGAAAGAAGAGCAAATTTTATAGTAGGATTTGTGAATGTTCTCGTACATAACAGTACAAGAATTTGGTTAGTATTTATCTGGTGTGTATTTTATTATAGAATTTCTAAACTTTTGTCTAGCATTCAGCGTATATTTAATTCCTAATTGAAACGTCGCAACATTCCGAGAACATGACTTCACACAATAAACAACGGGCACAATTCGGCCAAGGTTTTGCAATTTTATATTAAATAAGCAACGGAGCGCACGCTGGCATTTTGGCAATTCTGGTTTGCCGCAAATTGTGCACGAATGAATACTGAACCTGGTCTCTGTCTCTACGGTCACCTTTAACAGTGGCAGAACACTAACTCATGTAAAATTAAATATTTGTAAATATTCTAGTGAGGCAGCGTTCCTTAAAGATCACAATATATTTTAATATTTTATCAGTAATATTTGAATATTAGTGTAGTAGTCATCCGAAATCATTATTCATACCCACAATATGAATAATACTATTTGGAAAGTACAATTTAGTGTTTATATTGATTTCCTTAGACAATGTATTTAGCTGGTACTATATAATTTCCTACGTCGCGATTACGATATTATGGCGTCATGATTAATAAATTAAGGAGAATTACTTTTTTTCCACTACTGTTTTAGTATACTCTGTATTCCTCATCGGGATACAGAGTATACTAAAAATAATGACAATATATATTTTGATTATTTACTATATTTAGAATATTATTATAATAATTTTTTATTACAATTGCTATTGTTATTTTGTTTTTTTGCCTTATTTTTTTGATTTTATTCACATTAGTAATAATTTTTTTTTTTCAATAATTTTAAACATTTTTTTTTTAATTACTTCACACTTAATATAAATTTTTGTTTATGTTTGTAATTTGTCTATTATTACATTATAATTTGTATAACATGTCATTATTTTTAGTATACCCTGTATTCTGGTGAGGAAAGCTTCGCTTTCGAAACGTCTTGATATTTATATATAAAAACAGCTTTGAAAACAAAGTAATTTTTATAATTTTTTTTAATCTTGTTAAATTTTGCATTTCTTAAATAGCAAACTTCGTATTTTAAGATTTTTCTTGTTGTTGTTATTGTCTGCCTGTGCCATATTTGTGTTTAAACTGAGGTACAATTTTTAAATTTCATCGTTATGATTGAAAATTTATAATTTCGATCAAGTGAATAAAATAGACATGTCAGAAGTTGGAATAAAAGAAGAGAGTGTATGAGACGATGAATGTGAATGTAGCAAGAAGTGTATGTCAAGATCGAGTTTGGCTGTCCGTCCTCTCTGCCTAGCCCTGCGGCGAAACGGCGTGATGGTTGGTTAGTTAGTTCGTTATAATTGGTAACCCAAAAACATTGGTAGTAAAAAAGCTGATCTCTGTTTTTCATGTCTTTTGGACAATTTGGACGTTTATCTATTTTTGCAGTAGGTTGAATAGTTCTACCTGCAATTCAAAGAAACCAGTTTCAAATAGACATTTAAGTATGTATTTGAATTTATAAATGTCATTTTTACATAAGGCATTATTTGTGACATCATCCAAACCTCTCGGATGATAAAGTTTTATTCGGGGAAGCTTTCAGCGGATAGACTATTAAAGTAGTCGTAATAATCCGTGCTGGCATTTGAGTTATATCTTTAATCGAACAGCGTTTCACCTGGCATTATAAATGGCGGCGTTAAAGGTGGCTCAGCCGACATTTTCATAATAAAGACACACCGCTGATAGCTCCGTTGTAACCTCTCTCCCTCTCTTTCTCACAAACGAGTCGTCAGAAATATAGGTTACAATGGAGCTCTCAGCAGTACGATCGAAGTAATAATTATAATACTGGGAATGAATTTATATAGCCATTTTAAAAAAAATATTACTTCAATAGCAGTACAAGTACGTTCTTTATTACCTACTGCACGAAAAGCGTGTTACATTTCTTCCAATGTTGTAATTCATGCTTATAATGGGTGCCTATGTACTTGATTATTGCATCGGAGCAAAATGCAATCGAAAACTGCATGTTTTTGCATTGCGTTGCACATGCCCCTCTTAACATGACGTTAATAATAAATAATAATAATTAGATTGCTTTTATAGTATCGTCTTCTATCGGAAAATCACGTCAAGGGCGCTTTACAAAGAATTAATGTAACTACTTAGACTTATAACTAATTCCTTACAGCTAAAATTTATTACTAATGACTTCCATGTAAGATTTATAACTAGTGACTTACAACTAAGATTTATAACTAGTGACTTACTGCTAAGATTTACTAGTGACTTACAACTAAGATTTATAACTAGTGACTTACAATTTAGACGTTAGTGTAACTAGTCATTTAAAACGAATACATATTTTAAACCAAGTGCATTTTTTTATACACAGTAGTGGAATATAACTTACAACTAAGGCTTAAATCTTTCATCTAATGTTCATATCTGCAATATTACAAATACCCGTTCTTATGATTATTTGTCGTGCTGTAAAGCATACAAAATTAGATATGTATGAAAATATTATTGTGTTAAAGAATGTGGTTCGGGCATGTAGAACGAATGAACCAAGTAAAGGGTGTAAGGAGAATATGTGACGCGAAATGGAATTGAAAAAGAAGCCAGGGATACCCGAGGAAGACATGGTCCGATCAAGTGAATCAAATACTTGAGTCTGGCCATGTCAGAAGTCGGAAAAACAGAAGAGAATATATAAGACGTTGTATTTTTATTTTATTTTTTCTGTTTATGCATTAGTATTTTTATTTTGTTTTATGTTGTCTTTAAATGTATTCTATATGCTGTGAATGATTTAAAAAAAAAGAAAACAGTTATTTATATTTGACGTTTGTTCCTTGTTTATTATATAGTCAAAAGTAACACTTTGACGCCGAAATGTAATTAAAATCGTAGTAGAAAAAAAATCAAAACTTTTAAGCAAAAAAAAAGTGCACCTGTAATTTTCTAAGGTATAAATAATGCTCTATATCATAGGTTCCCAAAGTGGTCTGTACGGACCCCTGGGGTTCATATAGATTTGCAGGAGATCCATGGCAGAGAGAAAAAAGATGTAAATGGGGATCCACGGATCGAAGTTCATTTAGACTGCACGCATAGTAAAGCACCGTAGTTAAGTTTCACTCGACAAGCCTACTGCGCACTTAAAGCGAATCTCGTCTACGCGGGCACGTTCATGTGCAAGTTTATACAAATTTTAATACCATCAGCAATGCACCGCGTAGCGAATAAATACCGCTTGTTCAGTATTGTACCAGAGTTTTGGATAGACTGGCTGGGGTCCACGGAAAATTAAAAGAATGTCAAAGGGGTCCACAGGGAAAAAAGTTTTGGAACCTATGCTCTATATCGTGCATTTGTAACGACAAGGTTCTATCGGACAGCAATGTCATGCTATAATGGGCTCAAGGGAATACTGCGTTAGAGTTCATAATCGCTTAAAATTTCCGAATCGGATAGAACACTGTTGTTCCAAGGTAACATTATGTTGAAACAATAAAGCGTTAAGGGGTTAAGGTATACATGCAAAATGCAGTCACTCTAAAATTGACAGTTTTTTAAGTTGTATTTTGCGTCTGTATAAAAGTAATAATATTTCATGATTTAATTTGATTTGTACCTATTATAAAAGATTTGGTCCACAGCCGACATCCCACTGATGACCTATCCTGCTAAGTCCCATGAAGCCTTAGTTACCGCGAATTACCTAGTTTCGCGCTGCTCTAATGTTATTAGGAATTACTACTACCGCAGCCACATCGGGTCTCCCCGCCCTACCACCGAAGCTTTTAGCCACATATCCCATAATAGCAAATCTCGGGGCGAATACTGGAAAATTCAGGACCTAATGAAAGCTTCAAATTGTTGTGCTTTCTGTTATATTTTTCTCCTTTTTCCAAATCTAGTACCTATTTTTTTGCAGTTACAAATCATTCCACAGCAGAGCTGTTGAATACAAGAACTAGTCGTGGAAACGACTCATGTGACAAATGTCAACCATGTACAAACGTCGGGCGCGCATTTGGCGTGCTTCCCGACTAGTTCCTCAGAACATCTTCCATTGAAATACCGATAGAACAAGGACAGCATTCCCACCGAACGTCTGTGCTCCAAAGATTGCAGTCCGTTTGTTAAGATAGGCGAATCTATCAGCCGGCCCGCTCGTTTCTGCAGAGTCAATAGTTTTTTCAGATATTTTGTGATTCCCGACCAGAGGTGGCTGCCAATTTCTACAGTGGAGCGCACTAAATCTAAAAAATTTTAACTGACCACTATAACATATATGTCCAATTCGCGACTGTCCTATTTATGATCCATGCCGTTTAATTGTCAAATGTGGGAATTCTTTAGTTAATATTACTTAGAACTTAATATAAAGACATATGTCAATACGACTTTTTTTAAATCAAATATCTTTGTTAATTTTTAACCTGACCGGCTTCACCTTACAACGGGCATCTTCCAACTGGCACAATTTAAACTAAATCTATTGAATATGTAGCATTTTTTTGAGGGATGAGCGCCATTGTATTTCCTCACTTCTACAACAGGTTCACTCCTTCCTATCCTCCAAAAGACCCTCTACACAGCATCCCCAAATATGACATTAGCCTTAAGAGAAATTATTTCCCTTAGGGTCTCATGTATGGAGCAACTGTAAAAAGAATTGGCTTTATCTAATTAACTGTTTCAATATTAAAAATAACAAATATATCGTCTTGATTTTGGGTTGATCTTGAAGAACTGAAACAATCGTGTAATCTTGTACAAATGATTGCGTTCGATGATTGCTTACATTGAAACTTCCCGAGTTAAAAAGGTTCAACTATAAATCTCTTCCTCCGTTAACTTTTGCACTAGGATTCCACGGTTACGCTCTGTAATCCTATAAAAATCTCCCAACCTAACCAAACTAAAGTTTACGCTCTCTCATCTAAGTTTACGGAACCTAACCTTACATGCAATCTTACCAAGAATATGCAATTACCATCACTTTATCTGCTTTTTTGTTTGTGTTCCTAGTTGACTTTATTTATTTATCTGACATTATCTAAAACTTGTTTTCTATTTATACTTAATTGCATAAACGCTCTAAACGAAATGTCAAATCAGAAACAAAATGATTGCTCTATCCTTGTTCATTGCTTTAACAGGTTCGCTCGCAAAAAACATCACATTCATTCCGCCGAGCTGTAAAGCTAATAAAGCAATTCAAGGTTTTTAGCGGTTCGTTTGTAAATGATTATTATCTCAAAAACTATATGACTTTACTGTCATTTTCATTGTGATGCCTGCATAGTAATAGTCCGCATAGACATACGGTATTCGGCAAATGACCACTTATAATTCTATTACAGAAATACTCTATTAACTACGTTTTTTTGTCATGAATCCATTTGACACACATACTTGTTCTGCTTACCTACCAACGTACCAACTGTTTTAATTTGAAAAGCGTAAGCCTTTCTGTTTTTCAACGCCTATCCTTTTGTTTTTTCCCTCGGGTAATCAAACACCTTTTGAAAAATAATTGTTCGATTATCCTTCCTTTTATTGTGATATTTTTTTGTGCTGTTAAAACCTGATTGTAAATAAAAAAGTTTTACTGTACTCATCTATATTATTTTTAATCGGAGTTATTGGAGTGTTCCTTTTGCTTTATTCCATAAAGTCAACGGTCAGTGGTTGTGTTTTGGGTCTTTTCTGTTGCAGTTCTTTTATTGTGTTCGTACTGTAATTTGGTCGGCAGCCACGAATCTTGGTTGCCTTTTGTATTACTTTTTAACAAATGGGATGGTCGATGGTATAATAATTCAGTCGGCGATGATTGGAAGAGATTGTTCCTGAAGGTAGAGCCGTTTCCTAGTACCTCTGACCGATACCAATTATTATTAATCATTATATTGAACCCCTAACAATGGTTCGGTACCATCTGAAAACCCTGGGGCGAAGCTAGATTGGTGTGGCGATATTCAATGGTACAGGGCTACGAGCAAGATGCATTCAAATGCATAGAATCATTCGAAAATCTAGTTTAACATCTTACGTATTATCAACATGGGGCTGCTCCGTTAAATTGATGGACGAAACCCATTAAATCATCACCCTCCACTTTTAAGAGGAATGGCTGCACTGCCTGTTTCATACATAACTTAATTTCGGATTTGAGGCCAAAATACCCATCCAAACTGAATGACATATTTTTTTAATTAAAGGTTTAGTAAATATCTAGTACATATGAGTAGTATTTTATTTATTTTTGTTTTAAATTATGAAGTATAAGGCGATGAACATTTTTTTAAATAATTTTAGAAGGAACTTGGATAATTATTTGCGGGTTTATTGTATTTTTTTTTAATTATCATATTTGCTATGTAAATATGATTACGTAAATAAAAATATAAAAAAACAAAATTAAAAAAAAAACGTTTTTTCGCGTCGATTATTTAAATTATATCCGCGAAAATTTTGTTCCAAAGTAAATTTGTCGTTTTTAATTAAATTTAAAGTCCACCATAATGCTTATTTTAATATATTTTTCCTTTTTTTATTTTATGTCATTATATTTTCAAAATAGACGATGTAAAAACTTTTTTTTTTACATCACCGTTAGCCCCCAAATAATTGTTAAAGAATGTCTCTAAAATCGTGAAAAAATCAATTTATTTAATGGCCTATAATTTCATAATGCAAAACAAAAATAAATAAATTACTTTTAATCCATACTAGATATTTACTATACCTTTTGACGAAAAAAATATCATTAGGTTATATTTTGGATGGGTATTTTGGTCTCAAATCCAAAATTAAGTTTTGTAACAGGCCGCGCAGCCGCTCCTCTTAACCATGCACACATTTTTTGTCCTTTCGTGAGCGAGATGCTGAATCATATGCAACTTTTAAGGCTGATACGAGTAAATAACGGTTTTTCTATTCCCATCTGGATTGGTTGGAAGAATTTGCCACCTGCAAATAAATCCGCGTTTTTCATACTATGAAATAAAATGTGTTAAAAATAAATAAGCTAACATGAAAGAAATCAGATATTTTTCTTCAACTGAGTAAAATCCCCTGGAATATTGTTGAGATTCTGTCGCTGGAAAGTTTTTGATACTCTCCACGCAAAAATAAGATAAATCCCGGTTTAAAGCGGCGTAATCTGCAGAGATCCGCCCAGCTGCCGCGCAGTGTACATTTCTGTCTGGGCTGTAAAAACTGGATGCTTTTATTTAACACAAACTTAAAACGGAAACATCTTTATGATGGCCACTGCGAGAGCGGGCGAATAAAGCACGAGATAAACTAATAGACCATTCTTTCCCGGTAAAAGCCTCCCGAAAGGCTAACTAAAGAACGCAGATAGCACGCGAAGCTCGTTACAGAATACTCACCCGTGGCGTCCATATCCCTCCACCCGAGTCGGAGGCGGCGGCTGCGGAATTGGATAATTTACTTCTGTGATTATCCCCGCAAGGGCTGCACTATTCCTGCCTCTTGGCGGATTCATCACTTTCGCCAAGGGAGCGTGTCCAATCCGTCACTTTCACCAAAAGTTACCCGGTGAATTTAACACTTTAAGGGAAATCTACCTGATTTCTTCAGGCAAGCCGCAATCCAACAAAGCAGTTGTTACGTTCTGGTTGATTATGCTCAGATTAAATTATGCAGTATTTTTACTGACAATGAAAACGTTTTCCGAAACCGATTGACAGTATAATAAAGTAAATAAGTAAAATATTAGTAATATAAATTTTAATAATAATAACTATTATTATTTTATTTTTTATTCCTTGTTATTTTCTTGATTTTATTTGTATTAATAATAATAATAATTTCCGTTTTAAATTTCTAATGTAAATTTTTTATTTAATATATATTTTTTTGTGTATTTATTCATAATTACTTACCCACTTTCATCAATTATTTTTGTTTATGTTTGTAATTCGTTCTATTTGCTTACTATTTGTCTAAACTTGTCATTATTTTTAGTATATTATTTATCCTGATGAGAGGAGCTTTGCTTCTGAAACATGTAGATATTTATATATTGAAAACAGTGGTTTAAACAAAGTAATTCCAATTAATTTATTAATTGTGATGTCACAAAGTGATTACTCACCCTCAGAAAAAATTCCTCTTATCAATTTTTTTTTTTTTGTTTCAGGTATGTTATGTCAACTTCTTTTCAAATAAACTGATGACGTATCTAAATGAAAAAGCAGAACTGCAAATTTTTGCAATGAAAGGTAAGCATTTTATTTAATAAGATTTTTCAAACATTCAAATATTGCGCTGCAATTAAATCGTCAAATCCAAGGTGTTCGCGAGTGTCGTCAAATCGACGTTTTCGAGTGCTTAATTCGAAACAGCTTTCGATTTTTTAGGCATTTCGATAAGTTTATAGTTTATTTTTACCGGTTTTATTTTCGCTTCGGCCACCGGACAGATAATCCCTAGATTTGAAATAAAACAGATGTCGCTAATTTGCATAAGACCTTTCTACTCCGACACCCACAACACACTTCTATCAGTTTATCTTTTTAGTGGCTTAGGCACTATCATACTGATCCAAATAGAGAAGATTTAAAAATTATTTTGTAATCACCACTTTATTCATATATACATATCAATTGCATCGGGAATACATAGAATACTAAAAATAAATAATAATGTCAAGTATAGACAAACGATAAACATAGAACACAATAATTTAAGAATAGACGACAAATTGTGAACATAAACAAAAATTCATTAAAGTATGTATTAATTAATCAAAAAGTTAAAAAAAATGTATTGTGTAACATTAAAAAAATATTTTATTATTAATTATATTCAATTGACTATTAACACATTTGCTGATTTCTAAAATTTAAAATTTGTCTAATTGTAAACCGGTTTTATTTGTAAGCAAATTTTTTAATTCTTTATTTATATCAAATGAATGATTGGTCTCCAAAATATGATGGTCAAATTCAGAATAATTATCGTTATTTAAACACCTTTATAAAGTGGCGATTACAAGGTAATTTTTAATTCGTTTATAAAAATGTTTAAATTTAAAAAAATAAGTTATTTTTGATTTTTTTTCTTTTTTGTTGATGTTGATTTTTAAATACAACATAAGGTTTCACTAATTTACTTCCGCCCTTTCGAAGAGCCCAACGCGTAACAAACCGCTTGCAACTCCGCGGGTAGCAAGTAACTAGTCGAGAACTGTGAGGCGAAACTCCAACTACAAGAACCGCGATTAGTACTGTTATTTCAGTAAAAAAAAATCCCGCTTTATTACCCTTGAATTACGGTACATTTACTTGGTGGATTAATTCAAGGATTTTTAGGATTAATTCGAGGATTCACTGAATATTTAGGCAAAACAGGGCGGTAAACTGGATAATAAAGGAGCTAGATTAATTTTGTAGTTACTTTAAATAATGATATTACGCTAACAAATTACATTCAACGTTTCCTTTAAATATATATTTTTAGTACCTTTCGGCCTATAAAATAATTATTCAGTAGTAAGATACAGATCTGTATAAAGCCAGGTACTTTTCCAACCTTCCTCTTCTCATCCCCTATTTTCTTCACATCTCACATTATTCTCCATTTAGGGTTGCCTAAAAAAATGTATCAAAAATAAAAATAAAAACCTATTTCTTTTGGCAAAATAAACTAGTTAATGCTCTATATAAATGTTGTTATTTTTATTATATTATCTATACAGTTTGACATTTAAAAGTCGATAAAAATTGAGGGCGCAGCTATCGTTTAAAAGGTTTTAAATGGCAACACAAAGATGTCTTATAGGAAAAATCAATGTAAGTTATGAAAACAATGGTCCAAGTGCGTATGTTTTACTTTAACAAAACGGTCTTCCGAAATTGGTTTACTTTTAGGAAAATTTTTAACGCTTTTCAAGGAAGGTAATTAAATGAAAAAGCGATTTTCTGTGAAATTTTATGTACGGAAATGTTTTTGTACCATGTTTTAGATAAATAAATAATTTATTTTTCGTTTTAAAGAAAGGCAAACATTCCCGGGTTACGAATAACCCGACAACATTTGAAAATATCCTACTGCCACCATAATAAGCCGAAGATATTGCTCGTGTTGTGATGGAGGACTTAACCAGACGAATAATTGAACTCACGACGCCTGGGTAGACCCGGTCTCAACTCAGCTACTGACCGGTCAATTTATTAATTAGGCTGTTTTGCATTGTTTATTTAAAACGGTGACCGGATAATTCGACGCACTTTTTAAAACCTGGTATATGTCATTGAAAGTATGAAAAAAATACCATTGTAAATATATCAAAATGCTGGTAGTAACCCAATTATTAAAAATCCTCTTGTTAATCTTGATATTACAACTAAGATGGGAAAATCCTAGAATAAACTCAATATCGATCAGTTTTCACCAACCTTTTATTATGTAAAAAATATAAAATCATCTTTACAATAAAAACAACTGTAACCCATCTTAAAAATAATTTTTGAAACCAGATTGATATATAAAGTAATATTTTGAATAGATTCAAAAGTACCATATAAGTAAAGTTTTGTAAAATCATCCTATAACAATATTGAAAAATATAATCCTAGTAAAATCATGGTTCGTTACCCCTGACACCGAAAATTGTATATAAACCATAGTTTATGAATTAATTGGAGTACTCTCAAGATCCGTCAGAAGCTGAAACCGGTCACGGTCAAAAATAAAAGTGGAATATAGTCTTTTATTTAATCATTACGAAAAAATATGTTTTTTAGGTTAGGTGAGGTTAACAGGTTTAGAGGTTTTCCGGCTAGTTTTATTTTCGTACTTTTAATGACGTTATATCACTTTTAAAAAGTGTGCCGATTCGTACGCAAAAAGCATATAAATGTGAAGAACGCATTTCAAAGACGAAGTGAGAAGCCTGGCGTTTCCATAGTAATGATATTTTGTCATTAATTCGAAAATAATAAATGTGGACAATTAAATGCCAATGTCTTCTTCGTTACTTGTGATTAATGATTATCCTACGTCCCTGGAGCTTAACATAAAAGATATTATATTACTTTAAATTTTAAATGGATTTCTCCTCATTCTGTCCATTCCCAATGTTTGTTTATAAAAGAAACATTTATTCTGCTTGTGACACATCATTAACCATTCTTTATTTTATGTCACAGTCGTTATAAATGAAACCAATTAGCCATTTAAGGTTTAAAATTCTTTGAAGTTACATACCTTGTGTACATACTTGCATACATGGATGTACTTACTTTCTCCATTGAAATTGCTATCCTATGTGCCATCCATTCAACTCATTGCTTTCTATTAATAATTATAGCCAATCATGATGCATGGCAAGACTGATTCTGTACACATTTTACTTTGAGCTATATTTTATTATTGTTTTTACATTAAAATGTAAAAATTCCTTTGTACAGTGACTTTGACGTATCTAATTAAGATTTCACCGTACCGACGATATGAAACAGTACGTGTGACAGGTAAATTATTGTGCTCAAAGCAATCGTCAACAAATTCTTAGAAGTAGAACCTTATTTATTACGAGCTTTGGGCATGTAATTTCACCCGTTGACACAATATTACCAGCATCCCGTCAACCTCGGAGCACGTTCCAAATCTTTCAAATTATATGGCACTTTTTTCGTGACAAAAGAATACGTGTTGGAGTCAACTTCGTGCTGTGTACTTACCCAAAAAACAATACTAATGACACCTTCCGACCAAAAATCTCTCCGCAGGTGTCAAAATAAATGTCACTATTTTAATGCTGCTCCTTCCACCTAAAATAACACGAACATGTTTCAAAACCATTGAGCCACAGATCAAATAATACATAAAGATGCCCTAGCACGGAAGGGGAAGAAAGCAATGCCAATAGGCATACCTGAGTAAAACAGCAAATAAGTAAAAAGGTCCGGCTTGTTTATAGAAACCGAATATTTTGTTTACTATTTTGTTTGACGCTTTTATAAATGTTTCATAATTTGCGTACCGCAGTCAATATTACGCGAAACAAACGCGGACGGCAGTGAACTAGGCTGGGGCCAAAGTGAACGCCACATGACTTTTGCTTCCGGTCGTAATGGTACGTTAAGGCAAATCTATTCATTCTGACGTCAGTATTCTGGGCTAATTTCTATGGGGCATTTTTGTGAATATTTCCTCAAGGGTGCTTTACAATGGAGTTATTTCTCCAATTGCTTAACAGTCCTAGAAATATTACCTACTTTAATCAAAATAAGTAGCACACTAAAGAAAATCTGTGATGTCTTCCTTTTACAGGTTTTCCCTTTTTGTCACATGATTTTTTAAATCTATTTTCCTGTCAAAATTAATAATAAAAATAATTATTTTTGTTTATTTTAAACACCCATTATTTAACAACAAAATGTAAGAAGGCTTTGACTGCCCAACTAGGAATAAATCCCTTTTTAGGACAGTCAAATTGACAAGTTTAGTTCGTATTAAAGTGCCATTATACAAAAATAGAAGGGAAAAAAAGGTAGTATTGACCTCGCATGGTAATATAATATATTTGAAAAAAAAAGTTTAATAATTAAGTATAAAGAGAGTAGTATGAAAAAAAAACAATTGTGTATACCAGATAATTTGAGTATAATATAGTAATTAAGTACTTATGAAGACATGAGAAAACAAATGTTATGGAGTAAACAATTATGTATATGTGTTTGATAGGTACTGGTTGGTGCTATGATGAAAAAAATGCATTTAAAATTGAGTACTAAAAAATATTGAATCCTTGGTTTATGTTGTTTGGAAGAGTCTAAGTCAACGCAACTTATGTAAGCTTGCAACGTCATTTTCATCAAAACGCCATAGTTTTTTCCTATTTTTTAATTGTTCACCAAGGGAAACAATTTCAAGTTGAATTTGGGGTAAAGCTGGGTAGTAAACTAGGTTGTTTATAGTGGGCCAAATTTGTGCCTACACAACTATATGGTAACAGAATAATATAAATAAATTAGGAAAAATTAACATTGTACACCACTTCATTTTAGGATAACGCCAACCTAATTTCCAAAAACCGTGCCTTATCATGTCTCCCCTGTTAAAGCAGGTTGTCCCCAAAACTAGTTAAAAATTTCCACCGCACAGTAAAAAAATTTCAAAATATGTTCTTTAAATTGAACAATGTGTCTAGAAAAACTAATTATAACGAAATTACTTGTAATTAATTACCTTACCGACGTTAATGAGGTTGTATTTTCTAAGAAGTGTTCTTAGAACGTGCCTAAGAACTGGGACTGTCCAGGCTTCGGTTAGTTCCTCGTTTCCTACCTGGTAGATACATCTAAAATGATTACGAGAGTCAGGTAGAATCGACCCCTTTGGCTTTCTGCTCGACTGCACCCTAAAACAAGGACTCGGGTTCATAACTAAACATAAAACATTTTTAATGGTAGGCACGCATACAAACGTAGTTTTATTGTGAGATGGTAAATAATGTTCAAATCGTTATAAGACGAAATTACACATGGAGAGAATTACACCTACCTAGTTTTTTTTAATTTAATTTATTTTTAAATAACAAAATCAATAAAAAACATTCATACATACATACATCTTCTTCCCATTGACCTACTTGGGTCGTGGACCATCGCATCGACAAGGCGCCTCCAGACGTCCCTGTCCTGTGCTACGTTTACTGCATCCTTCCATAGTAAGTCCAGCCTCTCCTTGCACGGCCTCTGGAGTTGCTTCTCCCACCTGTGTCTGGGGCGGCCTACTGGGTGTCTTCCCTCTAGAATACCACTCTATTAAATATAAAACAGTGTTTTATTTAAATCTATATACATGTATAGAAGAAAAAAACTCTATATTTGTACACTACCGATAAGTGCTTTGTCTGAAATGGATAAAAAATCTATTTAAATAAACTTATCACACATTAAAGCACGTGGCGTTTGAAACTGCCTTAAATAGTACTCGTTTAACAAAAATATCCCAAATATTATTTTTTAGTGTTTGCCAAAATACTGTAAATATTATACAAGTGTTCCGTCAAAACTGACTTTGGTGTTTTTTTACAAGATATTTATTTAGCATACTTACTCTAAAATTTATCCCAATAAAAGTAGGTTTTTTGACGCGTGCATTTCCAGTAGGTGTAATTCTCTCCATACGCAATTACATTTGCTTGTAATTTCATCCGTGTATATTTCTGGTAGTATTGGTACGTAGAATTTCGTCCTGACTCCGTTTAAAAAGCATTTTAAAAATGTGTGTTAATATTAATGCTATGACCGGAATTTGAACTTCACTAATCAGACGACTACGTTAAAAAAAATAAAGAAACAAATATTAATAATTCGTATTGCTCAACCATGGCAGGCAAATAATTTGTCCTGATAGGCTTTTAGGGGCCTATGGATCAGTCCCCCGGCCACCATCCTCCCCTGCCGCTCACCCCTTTTAAGAGTATTCTGTGTTATTTATCCTAAAAATATATGGATAATAATTGATTATCTTAGCTTAAATACATTCTTGAATATAATGGAAACAATCACTCTGTCATTTGTATTAGCGTCTTGCAATATATAGTAAGGAATAAATACAGTGTCTTTTTTTTCAATTTAACATGTATGAAAACTTAGACCAAGTCGTATTTAGTTTTGATAATGTAACTGCATCTCTTCGTAAGGTCTATAAATAATGTGTAAAATAGCCTGTACAAAAAGAGAAAATAAATCTAAAAAAATAAAAAATAAATTCGTAGAATAGATGTAATATAAGAATAGGAGGTAATATTTGTACAGCGCCCTTGAGGTCATTTTTCACAAAAACGGCGCTATAAAAATCATCCGATTATTATTATTATTAGTGGTTGAAAGGAGTTGTCCGGTTTATCCACCGCGAATAATTTGATAATAAAAATACAAATTAAACACTATAATTACTATAAATGTATGCATTATAAAACTTCGCCTATTGTATTTTTGAAAAAATTACGCCAAAAAGAGGACATGTTATTAATGTGAGTATATATATTTTATTTATATTTACTTGTATTTTAATACATTTTCAGCGTAATTTAATTATGTCAGATTTAACCTTCCCCGTGGATTGCACAAAGCATTATGCAGATTTTAATTAGCTAGTGGCTAAGAAACGAACAAAAGAGACTTATATTTCTAAGGGTCATTGAATATGTTATTCAGACATCACCATCTGAGCAAACATTGACAAAGAACGAAAGAGCCACTCGATTGTAATGTATGCATCCATGTAAAGATTTGCATAAAACTCCATGGCGTTATACGAAAAGAAACCAGTCTGTTTGGTGGTCTGGCCCTGCGGTGGATTGGCCGTTTGAGAGTGTGTGTGTTGGGTGCTTACGGCATATCCTGCTCATCACGTGGCTCCCCATTACCGTGGCGAGGGTGTGTATAAAAAACCCCATTAAGTCTTGCCTTTGATTGTGTGTTATTTCTAGCCGGTTTCCTTCGAGCCCGTATCGCCTTTGTTCTCCTGGTTGCCACCACTCAGAAGCGTTGGCATCGTGTCGAATAATGCACTTGAATTATGATTATTAGTGTGTTAATAAGATTATATATGTCGTGTATTATACTCGTATATATCATGTTATTTTCTGTAAGCGTCATCTCACCAACTTGTGAACACTCGGTCAGACAAACATGTTCAATAAATAACCATTTTGTTATAATCACGAGTGTCGTTTTATTCATTACCTCGCAATTAGGTACATTTATATGTAGAATTAATATATTTCAATCATAAATATGGAAAGTGGCGTCCTTCAGTTCTTGTTGCAACCCGTGTAAAACATCGGCGACTTTCAAATCTCCACTCGATACCTTTTAAACAATTTATTTAGTTTTTCTTAGAATAACTTAAAATTATGTAAGTACCGATATGAAAACCTAGGCAATGGAAACCTTTTCAACTCCAAATTTGTGTAGTTGGTTCCTCAATAATTTTACCCAATTTCTAAGTATTCACTCCAAAATAATATCAAACATTCTAGTAAAATTAATGACTTATTTAGACGGAGCTAGCTCGTCCTGGAATTTGTAAGAACCCCATTTCTGATGAGACCGGGATGTGTTGGTAGGTGTTGATAATTACAGTCCCTTCGAGGATGAAGAATAATCCTTTCCCCACCACAAAAAGAGGATCGTCTGTAACTCCTCCCTACGAAGCGTCTTTCTGACTTTGAAAAAGTACCGAGATAGGTTCAAATAAGATAACGCTTGGGGAGACTGGTAATTCAAATGGATTTTTGGGTAGGTGCATGTAAAGAAAAACAAGAAGAATCCCTATCAAATTAAAGGAGTGGTTTGTTAGTTGTTTCTTGTCAGAAGGGGTGTTATTTATGCCCCTCGGGTGGTTGATTAGTATACAATGTTGTGCAATGCGTTTTCAATAGAAGAACCCCTTTTCCAACCAAGTTTTTATTAGTTTCTCTTACGTTTAATGCAGCTATAACATTCTGGTGCTAAAGCCAATGATCTTATGGTATCAATATGCGTTCAGCACCCGTTGGAAGGAATTCTCGGAACAATGGGTTGCACATTTGTGTTTTTGTTTTGCGAATTGCAGCAGTATACTCTGATGTTTTTTGTTAATAAACCTCGACGTTGGGATATGATGCACAGATCCTTAAAAGAGTGCCTTTATGCTGAACGGTTTACCCCGATTTCCAAATACTGCTTGCCGTTTTGATTTATTTATTTCGTACAAGAGCTGCCTGCGGCAACGAAGTAATCAAAACGGCTACAGTTATAAGTTGCAGGTAATAATTTGAGCGATGAAATGAACGGTTTTAGTAACTTTGAACTTCGTAATTTTTCACTTCCTTTTCGTTAGTAATTCATGCCTTTCCTTAATTTCAATATAACGTGCCACTTTTTCTTCCCATGCTCTAAGAACACACTATAATAAGTTAATAAGCAACTCCCGTACTTTAAAGTAAACTCGGCTCTAGAAACATCTAATTTTCCATGCTTTTCTTTTTAATTTCCTATTGTTTTTTTGTTTGTATCTGAATTATGACGATATTGCGTGTCACGATTGTCTATAATTTGTCAGAAGTCTTTGTCATCTTTCTACGGCACGCATAGGGACATTAACCCATCCGGTTCTGTCCACTGTGGTTAGGCAAAGACAGAAAGCAACCGCTGAACTGTTATGTTATCACTTCACAAGGATGGTAAAAGAAGCCCCGGTCACGTACGCGGCGGACTACGGAAAAAACTTGTATATTTAATTCCTTAACAGCGTAAAATGAAGATTTTAGGGCCTTCCTGCTTCATGGATCCCCTCACAATAAAATGCTCGTACAATTCATTTACGTGCCATTGTTTCCCATATTTTTCTGTTCCCACTGCAGGAATACTGTGAGACTATAAGAGTGTACATTGTACAGTGGTTAGGTACATTTCCACGGGGTACATGTTGTTATTGAATAAATTCACCTCGTGTGAAATGTTCCGTGTGTGTTTGAAAACCGTTGTAATTATTAATTTTATTATTCAGTGGCATGTTCTACGTACATTATGTTGATCTCATGCAGTACGAGAGATGGGAACTCCGCCGGGCGGTAGAAATAGATACGAAACATCGAAACGAAACAATGAAACGTTTACATTTCTGCAATTTACAACTTACAAAAATACTCGACGAAATGAATGAATATTTATGAAATATAATGAAAGGTTGATTTTTTAAGTAGGATGAAATCTCCAGCATCATCTCTGGGGTGAAGAGCCTGTCTCGCGCGTGTTCCTGCTTACCAGACAGCTAAATAGATGGAGGAAGTAGGACGCCAACTCGGGTCCAAGCCTCACCGGAGGCTTCTCGGCAGTAGTTCTGTAATAAAACAATGCCCGGAGCCTATTTAGTATTCAGTATTCATGGTTTCTTGCTGAGAGATGTACGCATCGTATTAAATACATGTGTATATTGGTTTGGAAGCCAACCAACCTATCGACTCGTACAAAAACCTGACCTGATGGGCATACCAATACCCTCGTTACGTGCACTTATTCTTTATGTCGAGCTTCATAAGGAGTCATCTTATTAATAGAAACTCACTTCCTGCTTGCTGATATTGAATCATTATTTATTTGACAAAGGAATTTATGAAACTTAGTTTTTTGCCTAACTATGCGTACTAATTGTTCGAAGGCGTATTAATAATGAAATTCATGTCGGGAAAGCCGGGAATTTTAAAAGTTTTTTTTTTAATTTTCCTCATTTAACTAATTTAAATTTACATCATCTCAATTTTTTTTATTTGATTGTCGAGAATGTTTTTTTCCTGGAATGCAAAAAAAAACATTTCGTCCGAAATAGAACCTTAGAATGTAATCATGCGAAGTAACTCATAATTATTTTGTCAAATACAAATACTACCTATCTAGAAAAGGGTAAAAACTAATCAGAAAAAACCCGCTAGGTAAACATTAGGAATATTTTGAAGTATAGGTATTTTTTCGGTGTACACAACCAGTGGGTGTGTAGGCGTCCCACATTTTTATAATTCATCGGAGAGGCGGAATTGGGGTAACTCGAAATAGTATTTTTTTTTTTTATAAAATTGTATTTTTATACGAAATAGTATATTTATACGAATTAGTATTTTTATACGAATTAGTATTTTGATACGACATACTATATACTAACTAGTATTATAAGAAATATTTATACAAACTAGTATGTTAATACTGAACAGTATTTTTATACGAAGTAGTATGTTTATACGAAATAGTATTTTTTATTTTCATTTCGATTAGTATTCTTTTTATTAATAAATAAATATTTAGTTTAAACCATTATTTTAATAAATAAATTTCTACATGTTTATTATTGATGAATTTATATGAAAGGATGTTTTTTAAGTAGGATGAATATTATCGTATTCCGATGAAGGAACCATATATCTATGTATACTTATATATTTATGTATTTATACATACACATTTGTATATTTATTTATCCTGATGAGGGGAGCTTTGTTTCTGAAACATATAGATATTTATATATTAAAAATAGTAGTTTAAACACAGTCATTTTTATAAATTTATTAATTATGGCTCCACAAAGTGCATCTTTCGAAGAAAATAATATATTATTTATATGATTTGTCTCCAAAACAAACGCTTACAGTATTTACATAATTATTATCACCCACTGTTCACAGTCATTTATTATGTATTTAATGTGATAACACAATTATTTAGCAATGTGTAAATATCAATATCAATGTTACCCAGTATTTCTCATTTGACTTAAGTAAATAAACATGTATGTATACTTAGACTTTATTCTATGTATTAATCTTAATTGTTATTGTGTTATTAATAACTCGAAGAACTCCATGTGATTATTTGTTTTAACTTAACGTAAAACAAATTTAAATTTAATAACGTAATTATCAAGTTTCGGTTTTTTGCACGTGGTTAGGAGACGTTCAGTTATAGAGGCGACTTATTTATAGAGACGACTTATTTATAGAGACGACTTATTTATATGATTTCATTTACCCCTACCATAAAAAAATAAGAATTTGAAATTGATAACTATAGTTTTAAAATGGCTTTGAACGCCAAAACACCTGTCACAATAAAAAAAAACTTGCAGAATTTAGTAATAACATTATTCAATTTGATTTACTTTGAATTAAACTAAAAATAAAAATATAATCATGAAATAAGCAAAACCTCCAGTGTAGACTGACCACGACTCTGTAGTTAATAATGATAATAATATTTATTTATTTGAAACACATTATTTAACAACAAAATGTAAGAACGCTTTAACTGCACAAATAGAAACGAATCGCGTTTTAGGACAGTCAAATTGATAAGTTTACTCCATATTAAGGTGCCATTATACAAAAATAGAAGGGAAAAAAGCTATTATTGACATAGTATGGTAATATAATATATCTAGAAAAAAGTTTAATAATTAAGTATAAAGAGATGACAAATAGATGACAAAGATGATAAAGAGATGACATAAAAACATACAATTGTGTGTACCAGATAATTTGAGTATAGTATAATAATTAATATAGAATAATAGTTAAGTTCAAAGAGATAAGAAAAAAAAGTATAAAGTAATCGTTTACGTATACCAGATAATTTGAGTGTAGTATAATAATAAATATAGAATAATAATAAATATAGAATAATAATAAATATAGAATAATAATAAATATAGAATAATAATAAATATAGAATAATAATAAATATAGAATAATAATAAATATAGAATAATAATAAATATCGAATAATAGTTAAGTTCAAAGAGATAAGAAAATAAAGTATAATAGTAATCGTTTACGTATACCAGATAATTTGAGTAAAGTATAATAGTTAAGTACTTACGAAGAGATGAGTAAAACAAATATTATAGAGTAAACAATTATGTACATGTGTTTGATAGGTACTGGTTGGTGCTATGAGGAAAACAAATGCGTTTAAAATTGAGTACCAAAAAAAACGTAATATTAGTTAGTAATATTGATATGATTGAGTTACGTATCACTCAGTTTTATGAGCCGAAGTTATATGCGTAATTAAGAAATATAATGAGATTCACATAATACAATAAATAATCGCAGAGAAGTGTTTTTTTGTGAAACAACCTCGATAATGATCTGAATAACAACGCATTGAGTTCGTTTTGTGGGAGTCATAGAAGAAACATCATCGATACGTCCGTTTTCCGATGCAGCAACCAGATTAGGAATTCAATGTGATATTATACACCTACGCAGTTTGTGAAAAAACAGCCTCCGTTCTCATCCTAACCGTATTTACGACGTTAATTTGAATAATATATCCTTTGCTTCTGAAACAATCGTACCATATGGGCTCGAATAATATTTTAGTAGGCATTTTCGAAGTTACCAATAGGGCCTTAGGGGTGTTACATAATTCATGAGAAAACGTCGGGTTAGCTACCTTTTCTAAGACCTCCCAATTTGGTTGATCCTCGGCCTCTATCCGGTTAATATAAAATGACGATATTCGAAGGGGCACAACACGTAGCCTAAGCTTGCGTCACGTGTGCGAATATCATACAGAATGCCTTCTACTGGTGGATACCTTCTTTTTCAATTGAAATGAGAGTGTATGAAAGAAGCAGTTGGGACGTCTCAGAAATACGTGACACAGGCGACTGAATCGAATACTTGAGGCGGGTCATGTTAAGAGTTCGAATAATAGAATAGAGAGTACCTACGCATGAACTATGAATGCGGATGAATGTACGATAGGATAGATGTGCGTAGCGTTCAATCCCATCTGCTTGCTCGAACGCGCAAATAACATTACGGAAAATTCGTATTTGAAAATTCTGAGTATTGTCTTCGACTATAAAATAATCTCAATGACATTTACTCCTAATTAGGGGTTGCAATCCCGTACAGTTTTCAATCTCTCTGGATCCGCGCAAAATTTTTTTCGAATCTCGTAATATCCTCGCGGGATTGGATTCTCAATATACTGTTTATTATACATATACCTTTCCTAGTAAAATGTTTGCGTCTAATCGTCAAAATTTTTAATACGTATAATAAACATAATCCCAGTAACCTATTCTTGGAAGGAAATAAAAATATAATCACTTACCAACCTTCTATTACATTATGTAATTATAAAATGTTATTAATATATTAATTCTTGGGCATTAACTATGAAACAATATCTAGACATTTTGTTTGAAGAGTTTTAATCACAATGGACTGTTTATGAAATAATAACTATTCCTAGTTTGCTAATCATTATTAGAAACAGCCCATAACTTCAATAAAAAAAAAAGTTTAAACATTCAGTATATTAATACATATTTTAAATTGTATACCTTTGAAACTTTAGAAATAAACAAACAAAATATAAATCTAAAATTAATTTAGTAAACAAAATAATAGCACCCTGTAAATGAATCAATATAATAATAATCGGATGACTTTTATAGCGCCGTTTTTGTGAAAAATCACCTCAAGGGCGCTGTACAAATCTTAATTCCTATTCGTACATTATTCCCATATTAATTAATTATTATTTTTTTTGGACACTATCATTACACATTATTTATAGACCATATAAAGAGATGCAGTTAGATTATCAAAATTAAATACGGCTTGGTCTAAGTTTTCATACATGTTTAATTGAAAAAAAAAGAAGCTAACTGTATTTATTCCTTATGATATATTGCAAGACGCTAATACAAATGATAGGAGTTATGTGAAGTTGGGCGGCGGGTGGAGACTGGGGCCGGGGGTACTGATCCTTTCTTCCAATCTTCTTTGTCTATGTTGGTGTTGGTTTGCCCGTACGCCAGGTGGCGCTCGTCGGCCGGCTTCAGGATCTGGAAAGAGTACATCAGCGTGTCGTCTATTTCTCGCCCCAGCCGGTGGTATCCTTGTCGGGGTCGGGCCACAGCAGGTCGCAGAGCAGCCTTGTCGGGCACGTCCGTGGGCCGCATGATGCACCGGATCTGCTCCGTGAACTGGAGGTCAGAACTCAGGTCGCCGTGACAGCAGAAGATCTTCTCGTCAAATGTTTTTATTTCCTATTGCGCCTTTCTCGGTAGCCATGAAATCTAATATTTCGGATTGCGATTGTGGTACAACGTTCAAGGTTATGCAATTATATCTTTGCAGCTATTAAAGGCTCCAAAATAGCACATTCACCATTAAGTTTGAGTTTGAGTTGTCTAGCTCAGTCGTATATTGTTTACAATCACCATAGTTCAAAGAATAACATTGTAAATCATTCACTCTGGGACACTTTTAACAAGCAAAGGTCTTTTAACAAGCACATGTGGCGAACGCCTTCGGCCGATGACCGATTCTTTTGGGTTAATTTAGAACAACGTGAAAGATTTGAACTTAAAATATTTGGGTTTTTATTTGATTTTTTATTATAAACTTGATTTAAGCCCGAAACGGCCACACTAAAATTATATGATTTTTATAAATGTAACCTAAAAATTATTGCGGTTATTTTATGCTATTTTTACACCGAGAAAATTAATAACTTCCTAATATTTCCGAGATAAATCAGGAGCGACTATAAAACGCAGCCGGCAGCCACGGAGGCGCCTAGACATCACCTTTGTTAACCATGTTTCCTAGTTATTTTGACTCCTCCCACTACCATCACCTAATAACGTGTAATTATTTCTGTACTTGTTTAATTTAAGTTAGTTTTAAGAACGCTAGTATAAAATTATGTAACAAAAGTACATAGTGATAAAAACTCATCAAACGAAATAAATCTTACACTTAATATAGCGATTACTGATTAAACATGTTATCAAATTATAACAATAATACTGATCTAAATAATATCTCTTAGTGCAATATACTTTTGAATGATGAATACTTGGAACAGGTCGATGAGTTTGTATATTTCGGATGTATATTTACAATAGATGGAAAGACTGATTGCGATGTTGAAAGAAGGGTGAATGCAGGAAACTCAATGAAAGCGGTTGGCACTACCAAAAAGTAGTCAAAATAAGCGAAGCTAGCAGTCCACAATGAGGTGCTGATACCAACCCTGATGTATGGTAGTGAGGCATGGAACTGGCAGTGGAACGATGAAAGCAAACTGAATGCCGTAGAAATGAAATCTCCGAGGCGAATGTGTGTTAAACCATATACGGTCGTGTGAAAAATGTTGAGATTCGTAAAGAATGCAAAGCGTAATGATATTAAATTAAGCGAAATGATAGGGACGCTTAGATGGTTTGGACGTGTATAGCGAATGAGCGAAGAAATAAGTGTAAAGAGAATATGTGACCCGGATGTGAATGGAAGAAGCCGGGGCGCCCGAGGAAGACATGGCACGATCAAGTGAATCAAACACTTGAGTCGGGTCATGTCAGAAGTCGGAATAATAGAAGAGAATGTGTGAGACAATATATGAATATGAATAAAGCAAGAATTATATTATAATCGAGTTGTTTGGCGGTCCGTCCTCTCTGCCTATACCAGCGTAGAAACGGCGTGATTTTCTGTCAACCCGGTTATATGCTTTTTGTAGATCTTCAAAAGAACAGAAAAGTTTGTTTTTTATTCAGAAACTTCTCTGTGAGTATACGCAACGAGAAGATCTGTTCCATTCACCCCCTTCCACTCATACCACTCATGCACCTTGCACCTCCCATATTTTATCCTCTGTTTTCATTTGTACCATTTCAATTAATATCCTAGCATACAGCTTTCCAACTGAACTTAGTAGGCTAATAGCCCTGTGATTTCCACGTTCCAAACGTGACCCTTTACTCTTATTTTGGTATTTTGGCACTCTCGTAGCAGCCGGCAGCTTTTTATAAGCGCTCCAGTTTATCTGGGAAATATTGGGAAGTTCTTAATTTTTCCGGTGTTAAAATAGCGTAAAATAACCGCAATAATTTATAGGTTGCATTTATAAAAATCATATAATTTTAGTGTGGCCGTTTCGGGCTTAAATTAAGTTTATAATAAAAAATCAAATAAAAACCCAAACATTTTAAGTTCAAATCTGTCACGTTGTTCTAAATTAACCCAAAAGCATCGGTCATCGGTCATCGGTCGAAGGCGTTCGCCACATGTGCTTGTTAAAAGACCTTTGTCTGTTAAAAGCCTAGTGAAATGTCCAAAGTGAATGGATGATTTACAATGTTATTCTTTGAACTATGGAGATTGTAAACAATATCGTTTACGACCGGGCTACACAACGCAAACTTAATGGTGAATGTGTTATTTTGGACCATTTAATAGCTGCAAAGATATCGTTGTATAACCTTGAACGTTGTACCACAACCGCAACCCGTAAAATTAGATTTCGTGGCTGCTGAGAAAGGCGCAATAGGAAAAGACATTTGACGAGAAGATCTTCTGCTATCACGGCGACGTGAGTTCTGACCTCCAGTCTACAGAGCAGATCCGGTGCATCATGCGGCTCACGGACGTGCCCGACCAGGTTGCTCTGAGACCTGCTGTGGTCCGACCCCGACAAGGACACCACCGGCTGGGGCGAGAAATGGACGACACGCTGGTGGGCTCTTTCCAGATCCTGAAGCCGGCCGACAAGCGCTACCTGGCGTACGGGCAGACCAACACCAAGCGTCCCGTCAGGCCGCCCAGGGGCGTCACCAACAAAGACAAAGAAGATTGGATATGGATATGGATCAGTTCCCCCGGCCCCCGTCCTCACCGCCGCCCAACTTCACATAACTCCTATCATTTGTATTAGCGTTTTGCAATATATCGTAAGGAATAAATACAGTTAGCATTTTTTTTTTCTCTCAATTTAACATGTATGAAAACTTAGATCAAGCCGTATTTAGTTTTGATAATTTAACTGCATCTCTTTATATGGTCTATAAATAATGTGTAATGATAGCCTGTCCAAAAAAAATAAAAATGTAATAGATGTAATATAGGAATAATGTAAGAATAGGAAGTAAGATTTGTACAGCGCCCTTGAGGTGATTTTTCACAAAAACGGCGCTATAAAAATCATTCGATTATTATTATTATAGAGGCATGATAACAGCCCTACACCAATCTAATGGGGTGTAACCCCCTTTCAAACACTGGTTAAAAAGTTATCCTAACCATAATAATAATAATAATAGTTGGATGACTTGTATAGCGCCGTTTTTGTGAAAAATCACCTCAAGGGCGCTGTACAAATATTTCTTAACTAATTATGTACAGACAGATACAGAAAACATACTTACCTGGCAGGTCGCTTCAGATGAACACAGTTTTAGAAAAATTTAATTTAATTATAGAGATGATAGTTTTACATGCACATTCACCATTAAGTTTGAGTTTGAGTTGTCTAGCTCAGTCGTATATTGTTTACAATCACCATAGTTCAAAGAATAACATTGTAAATCATTCACTCTGGGACACTTTTAACAAGCAAAGGTCTTTTAACAAGCACATGTGGCGAACGCCTTCGGCCGATGACCGATTCTTTTGGGTTAATTTAGAACAACGTGACAGATTTGAACTTAAAATATTTGGGTTTTTATTTGATTTTTTATTATAAACTTGATTTAAGCCCGAAACGGCCACACTAAAATTATATGATTTTTATAAATGTAACCTAAAAATTATTGCGGTTATTTTATGCTATTTTTACACCGAGAAAATTAATAACTTCCTAATATTTCCGAGATAAATCAGGAGCAATTCAACCATGTGAGAATTATACAGCTATCTCCTTAAGTATTCAGCAGCAATATTGTCGAAACCAACAGCCATACCTTACCTTACATGGCAAATAATATTTATCGGACAATTTCCTAATATATGTTGTTTTCTTTGCTTACAGGTTGGTTCACCATTTCATTCCGTTCCCCCCTTTATTCAAACTTAAGATTCTGTATTGGTAAGTCAATATTTTCTTTCGTACAACTATATTATGTTGCACCTCGACCAAAAACTATTATTTACTCACTTGAATGTACTGAATTTACCACTGTAAAGTTCTCGCCGTGCGCGGTTGGTTAGTTCCTTAATTTAAAGAGAAACCTTGCGAGTGTTTTATAGGTAGAAGTTTCCAATCAACGATAGCGGAAGGGGAATAGAATCTGAAACGAAGTTGCCGTGGATAGTGTGGGATGTGCAATAACACATTTCTCCCCGTAAACTCAATTTGATTCCATGGTCCATCCCTTTGCACAATCAAACTAGTTTCAACTTTCCGAGAAGTTGGCGATTCCTCGCGCAGATCGTGATGCAACTTATAACGAACTTCGCCCGAGAGCAATCAAATACACGAACAAATCACGGAGGCTGTATTGTGTTGACCGAACGCGGCACTAACCGGGAGTGTAAACGGTTTGCTCCTGTATAGCATACTACCCTAATATACAGTGTCGTCAATTATTGACCTAAGCGATAGTCCATTATCATTATGTGTTATATATTGTATCGAGAGCATCTCCTGTCCCGATCCTGTCTTCCTCTTCATCTCCCCCCCTTCATTTTTATTTTGTTTTTTTTTTTTCTAATAAAACATATGTACTTAATCACTGGTACCATAAGAAACTTTGTTGGCTTACCTTTTGTTAAACTTCCTTTGTATATAAATCTGTATTTAAAAGCTGTTTGTTTCATACAAATAAATAAATTAAGTGATACAACGTCACAAAATCATTGGACCATATTTTGGCTCCTCGTTTCAATTTGTATACAGTAAAGATTGAACACTACAAAATTAATATTATTTATTGTAGATATTTCACAAACATTGTATTTAATTACATGATAATTTAATTATGTTCAATTCAAACTATTATTTATCCTTAACGCTGTGTTGCTAACATAACCCAAGTATTTTTTTTTCGATGTCTAACCTAGCTAAACATTAATCTAGATATACCTCACTCCTTTTTCTTCTTAAAAATACCCTCCACACAGCATCCTCAAATATGATTTAGGCCCTAAAGAAAATCGAAAATCGAGTTGTTTGGCGGTCCGTCCTCTCTGCCCATCCAGGTTTCAGGCTTTTGTTTCCTCTGCTAGATAAGTCTTCCACCAACGCACAAGCAATATCGAGTACATGAGTTTTTAAAATAATGTCAGGTTATTCTTAACTCGGGAATGTTTGCCTTTTTTTAAAAACAATAATTTGAAATATATTTTTGGCCGCTCTGCGTAGCAAATAATACATAGAGATGCCCTAACACGCAAGGGGAAGAACCAAAATAAGAGGAACGGAGGTTGAGCTAGGCGTACCGCCAATTTAAGTAAAACAGGAATAAAGTAAAAAGGTTCGGCTTGTTAACAAAAACCGAATATTTAGTTAGAGTTAGATTATTTAGTTTGGCACTTTTGAAACATGTTTTGTAATTTGCTTACCGCAGTCAAAATCACGCGAAACACGTAGACGGCAGTGAACCAAAGCTGGCGCCAATATAATAGGTATCACGTGACCTTTGCCTTCACCTGTCAAAGTCGTACCTAAGACAACTAAAAAATATTGAACGCGTGCAGCGCAAATTGAAAAAATGAAATAATATCTACATAAAACCTTCCCCTTTATAACTTCCACGCACTTATACATACATATATTCCCTTCGTGTTCAGTGAAAAACCATGTATATAATGTCATATAATTTTTCTTGCTCTGTTGTTATTTGTACCTACGTGATATTTGCTTATTTACACCCTTAAATCGTTATATTATAAAATCTAAAATGTTCATCTAGGTGCGTCTGCTATTCGTGAATATTTTAAATTGTGTTTTTAATTTGCACGCATATAATATACATGTTATTTTCTAATTATATTAGGTTAGATTATTTTGCGTAGATTTTCTTGCTCTTTTGATATTTTTACATTACGTTAGATTATTTATACCTCTAGTTTATTCTAAATTGTTACATAGTATTCTCAATTGTGCATGCAAGTGAATCTGCTGCACATGAATATTTTATGTCATAGTTTTAATTTTGCATATATACTAGGCATTATAATTATATTAGGTTATATAAGTTAGTATAAAGAGCACTTGAGGGGAACCTTCACAAAACTGCGCTATAGAAATTTACTCTTATTGTTATTAATATTATATCATAAATATGTTACACTTATATACCTACTATGTATCATATTCTTTTTTGTTAACTTAAAACCCTTTTTTTCTTCTTTTTGTACCCAAAATCATTTAAATGTTAAAATATATAAAAGCCCATCGGGGCGTTAAAAATTAATAAATAAAAAAATAAAATACACTCTATACACTCCAACTATGTGATAATGCGCTTTTGGTGCTAAATCTCAAAATATTACTTGTCACCATTATTGCTACTCTTTTCTTCTTTAGAAAATGAAGAAATCACGCAGCAGTAATATGAATCTTGGAGTCGGTGTCGCCTAGCGCTCGCAAGCTGGCTTATTAACTTCCTCTCCAATAACAGCATTTGGACTGTTGGAACTCCGTTTACTCAGAGATCAAAGAAATCCGTCTCTGAAAAACATTTCTAAAACTAAATATCATCCTTCTATCTCTTTAATTCGCGGAAATCCCCCGTGAAAAGGGGTGTTTATTGACTTGTTAAATTTCATCTCTTATTTCGCGAGCAAATTCGCTTCTGAGAATATTGTTTCAAAGTTTTCCGTCGTGAGGCGCCTTGATCAATTTTCCACTGTTCGTAATGTTACCAGGAACTAGCAAGCCGATAGCATCATCGCTGACTCCAAAACTTCAGCGAACATATTCAATATGATAATTTTCTCACCGTGGAGTTATAAAACCATACAAAATAGAGTAGGCAGTCCATACCGACGGAGACTTGTCACCGTGTTCCATTTGGTGAGGGCGTTCGACAGCCGAACGATGCTCACTAACCATGCCGATATTTGCTGGGCATACTCGAAATGGCAACGCATTGTGACAGTTGTTGTACTTTCCGAACTTCTAATTTTAGGCAAAAAAACTTGTTACGGTTATTTTAATCCATATCGGCTGAAAAGCTGTGCCTACCCTAAGAAAAACGAACCAAATGAAGAAATTTAGCGATAATAGAAAAATACAAAAGACAATGAAAATTTTCCGATAAAAGCGTATTTTTCCATGAATTTGGTAAGAATAATAACAATCATTTTTTTATGTACCATACTATACGATTGTACCACCCCAGTCAGGAGCACTCCTGTCCCGGTGCAACCGGTACACCAGAGGGCACTGATTATTAGGACTTCGAACACGTGCTCTGAAGATGGGAAGGAGGTTGGATTTTAATCAACCTATATGCATGGCAACTTAATAAGTTAATATACGAATTTAGGATGGGCAGGAATAAAGGAAATGTTTCAGTTCTTTTTTTCTTGTGTCTTCTTTTTTCTTGAATCTTTCTGTCTCTTCTTGGCTTTTATTATTTCTTCTTGCCTCTTCTTGTTTCTTCTTGGCTTTTCTTGGCTCGTCTTGGCTTGCCTCGGCTCTTCTGCCATATTTTTCCCATTTATTCATTCGTCCACAATAATCTGCGAGTTATGACAAAAAAATTACCATTTTCAAATATTCAATGAAAAATTACACACACAGCCTACCTTTGGTCGTAGAGCAATGCGCGCCACTAATTTTAATGATATAAAAACATATTTTCCTCTGGAAAACTAGTATCTCGGCTTTACCAAGCTTGTTGGCGTTGTTTTCGCAGTAACGGAATGCACATCACAACTGCATTTCGATATAGGTATAATGCGACAAACGCCATGCCTCACTACCATATATCAGGGTTGGTATCAGCACTCCACTGTGGACTGCTAGTTCTTTTGACAACTTTTTGCTAGCGCTAACCGCGTTAAGTCCTCCGTTAATGGAGTTTCCTGCCTTCACCCTTTTTTCAATATCCCTATCAGTCTTTCCACCTCTCGTAAACATACTTCCCAAATATACAAACTCATCGACCTGCTCCAAGTATTCATCATTCACAACTTCTTTGCACACTGTTTTCGTACTTTCTCTTTAAAACATCATGACTTTAGACTTACTTTCATTCATCATTAGCTCATTCTTCATAGATACTTCGTTCATTCTAGATACGAGGGACTGCAGATCTTCTATACTGTTAGCAATCAGCACCGTATCATCAGCATACAATAGGCAACATACTTTCAGATTACTCATTTTAGCGCCCAAGCTCTTTCAATTCTTTTGTACAATTATCCATGTATAGATTGGATAACCGCGGTGACATTCTGCAGTGTTGCGTAACACCTTTTGTGATGTCAAACCACTCCGTAAAATCACCGTTTACCCTAACACATGCAACGCTTTCCTCCTACGGAGACGTGATCAAGTGAATCAAATACTAGTCGGGCCATGTCAGAAGTTTGAATAATAGAAGAGAATGTATGAGACGATGTATGAATGTGACTGAAGCAAGAAGTGTATGCCAAGATCGAGTTGTTTGACGGTCTCTCCTTTCTGCCTATCATCAAGTGTCTCATCTAATTTTAATACCTACATCTATGGTTCTCCCTCGGTTCCCTCACTTCCCTGCTCCCGGGTGAACCCATATTCCTTATTACAGTTCGGGCAATACACTTGTAACTAAGAATTGAATCCAAACTTGTTAACTGCATTGAGGCAAAGTTCCCGAGTAAAATTCCTTTCCACTGTACTCGTCTCGCGGCCGAAATCTGTCACCACAAAGGGTATTCAATGACAATAAATCTTAATTTTCCCGTCTCGTTTCATTAATTCAAGTGCTTTCTGAACGAGGCTTTCAAATTGTGTTCAATAATTCGTTCTCTGTTGTTCCTCTTCGCGTCCTTCTGTTTCCAATTCTTAATTCGAGCCATCTGATTCTATTTGATTTACTATCAACATCTTTGATTTAGCGTGGTCTTAAAAGTTTGTTTTATAAATTCTTCTCTTGATTGTGATAAATCTCCTACAGATATGCGAGAAAACTGTTTCCCAGGTGCACGTTTTTCCATAAAGAACCTATTTAGTAGCCTTCTTAAGTTTTGGTTTATTTTTTTATTGTACTACATATTTATTTATACTACTCATAAGTGTCATGGTCAATAGGTTTGTTATTTCCTCGCGATTATAAAACAGTGTTTTTCGGCATTTATAATAGAATTAAAAATTATAGCATACTAGCTGGTGTCTTCCCGGCCTTACTCGGGTTTTTTTTTAATAAAGTTATGAATAATAAAAATAATTTAATGATTTGTATAGCGCCGTTTTTGTGAAAAATCACCTAAAGGGCGTTATACAAATATTTCGTAACTAATTATGTACAAACAGATTCAGAATATGTTGTTCGGGTGCCATATTTGATTTGACAGCGAAAGTAATGTCTTGTGACGACTATTACTATCTCTAAAATAAATCATTTGAAAATTTTATTTCATTCCAAACATTTATTTTTTCAAAACATATCTAAACAAAATAAACTTCTTGAGTAGGTACTTGTGTTTTCTATTTTGAAAGTATTAAAAATGGATTACTTGTATAGCGCCGTTTTCGTTGGAAAATCACCTCTATATTCTACCCAAACAAACCTTTTTCTTTTGAATATGTAATCTGTGGCTAACCTCAATACAACACGGAGAGTTCAATGTTTTTTTATACTAATTTAAAAAAAATACGGCATCAGTTTTGCATATTGGATTTCATTCAAACTATTCTGTAAACCTTCTCGGCACTATAAGAACAAACGGTGCTATTTTCAGCGAAATCGGTCGAATAATTTTAGAGAAAATCGAGGACAGACAGGCAGACAAAATTTCATTTTTATATATATGTATTGTCTGTTAGCTTCCTTATATAATAAAATAATTTGTCATTTCATGAATGGTGCACTTACTTTTCTTTTTTAATACAAAATCCATTGTTGTTTTTTTTTTATAAAACATGAAGCCATCTGTAGTGGTACTTTTTTTAATTTCTAGAAAGGTTGATATTGGTACAGTGTGCAATAAAATAATATTGTTTCCGGATCCCCCTCGTTGGACCATGGTCGCTACACATCGAGGGGAGTATCCATTCCCTTTTTTTATTCACTGGGCTGTCCCCCACATCTATTTTTACATGCTTAATTCAACAAAGGCGCTTATCTCTTTGTGCTTACATATGTCGCCATTTGAAAATTAATAGAGACAAGTAGTAAAATATTAACATGCACATAATTTAAAAATAAATTAACAAATATAAAAACAAAAGTCAGAATGCTTAAAGATAATCTAAGTAGTGGCTTAATTTAATACAAATTAACGTATTACAATGAAAGTACCTACAAAAGTTTCACACTAATGTTGTTAGAGTAGTATAATATGAACAACAGTCTATTAAAAAGTAATTTCAACGCAGAAAAGTCGGACCGCCAAACAACTCGATCTTGGCATACACTTCTTGCTTCATTCACATTCATACGTCGTCTCATACATTGTCTTCTATTATTCCGACTTCTGACATGGCCCGTCTCAAGTATTTGTTTCACTTGATCGTGCCATGTCTTCCTTGGACGTCCCCGGCTTCTTCCATTCACATTCGCGTCATATATTCTCCTTACACTCCTTTCTTCATTCATTCGCTCTACATGCCCAAACCATCTAAGCCTCCCTTTCTTAATCTTGCTCACTACGCTTACACCAGCCTTGCATCCTTTACGAATCTCAACATTTTTCACACGATCATACATGGTTTTACCACACATTCGTCTCAGAGATCTCATTTCTACAGCAATCAGTCTAATTTCATCCTTCCTCTGCCAGTTCCATGCCTCACTGACATACATCAGTTAACATCAATTAACAAATTACAATCCGTTTTTAACGCTGCGGCAAGACTTATTACAGGCTTGTCTAAACACTGCCATATTTCAGAGCATCTCAAAAATCTTCACTGGCTCAAATATTCGAAAAGAATGCAGTTCAACCTTTGCCGGTTGCTATTTAAATCAATTAAAGGGATGGCTCCCGCTTACCTACCGGAAGTATGCATCCCTAAAAATTCCAATTCACAACAGTCCATTCTTACATCAGCGACATCATCGGCTATCGGAAGGCTGAGGGAACCGCGCACATCAGATACTAAATTTGGTGAGCGTGCTTTCGGTATCAGGCCCTAATAAACTGTCATACCATCTAAGATTGATTAAAGACTCAACAGAATTCAGAGCAAACCTCAAAACTCATATCTTCGGAAAGTCATATCCATGAATGGTTTAGTTACATACCTAATTAACATAGCGAAGCTAGCCGTTAGTACATACCTAAAGTAATTAACAGAAACATTTGAATCTTTTCATAGTCCGCGACATTTTAAATAACTATAAATATTTGTAACTGTAAATAATTATTATCCAAAATCTTAAATAAAATAATGTTTCAAATAAATACCCACTCTTCCTTCTTTTGCCAATAACCTTCTAATAATGTAACTGCAATATCATGCAATGTGCAGTGTTTTCTAATATTGTGTCCTGTGCCTGCAAAACCATATGTTCTTAAGCGAAAACTTTGTAAGTTAACGTTTTAATCTGGAATGACCTACCGGGTAAGTATGTTTCTGTATCTGTTTGTACATAATAAGATAAACCTTAGCAAGTAGTATTTGTACAGCGCGCTTGAGGTGATTTTTCACAAAAACGATGCTATACAAGTCATCCAAGTATTATTATTACTATAGAACGCCGGTCCCGGATAGACCGAGGGGTCCTGGCTTCGAGTCCCAGGTGCGACCGTTAGATTTTTTTATTTTATGTTTCATCATTTGAAATTTGTTAATATTTATTATCTTTCAATAATTAAACAAAACATTACAATGAAGTTTGTACTTCAATCAATTGTTAAAATAAACCTATAAGTTCTACTTCTTTCAGTTTAACAATTATTCAATTAAAAATTCATGATACTCTTATCTATAATTCACCATCTAAAATTGGCAATTTTGTATTTTGCTCTTTTTGTTTTTGTATTGTACCTTCCTGCAGTAAGTCAAAGGTGTATTTATAGTAATAAATTTATTAATCGTACTAATATGTCATTATCATTTCTTCTATTAGTAATTCTTGGAGTTGGTAGTATAAATTTTACATTGTAAATTATTCAAATGTTGACCCCGTGCGATATCCTATTTGTAACCTTACCGTTATTACCGCTCCCGACATCACTATAACGCAGGGCTGGCAAAATATTTTACCTGGATACATTGAATACGAACAATAATATAGACCGTAAAATTAAAACGATTATTTAGGTAACAATCATCGATTATGATTTTCAGATAAATTATGTTTATGGTTTTAATTTTTAAATTTATATATACATAATACAGTATCAATACATTATTTTTTATAGTATAGTAACGGTGTTTTTAATAGTGTTTTTTATAGTGTTTTTTATAGTGTGGAGTGTAAGGTAGGTTCTAGAATGAGAATTAAAAATTGTTTGTTTCGTATACACCCCAGCAGGAGAGCCTGTGCTGATATGTGCACGTGTAGGTATAAAATATCGTACTATACTTTTAATATATTAGATGGAAGAAGATAAATGTTAAAATATATGCTATCGAGTAAGAATGATAAGAGAAAATTATATAACGTGCAAAGAGATGAAAGGGACCGTTAAGTACATTTTTTTATGTCTTGAGTTATGTTTGGTTTTATAATGTTTTGAATGAAATGAATACCTCAATTTTTGATCCAGGCTATGATATGTATTTTAAAATTAAGTAATAAAAGTGTCATTGCCCGTGTGAAGTATTGGATAGGATTCACTCTTAAATTACGGATATTGTTGCACATTTTCTGCAAATATAGCCGGATGCAAAAAATGCAAAAATCTGCATTACACATTTTTTTTTGCGTTTGCTTTTGATATTTAATAAAAAAAAAAAATATTGTTAAATACATTTCTTTTTCTATTTCCATAATAACAAATTACAACACTAATAAGTCAATTCAGGATGTTTTTCATAGACCTTCTGAGAAGGGGTTCATGTGCTGATGCGGATTAGATTTATTTAAAAACTGATTGTTTTAAGCTCTCAAGACATTATTTTCAAAATGCTGGATAACTCTTCTTCTGTGATTTCTTTGAGCCAGGTTTTGATTTGGTGTTGGAAATCATTTATCTATTATAAAAAAAATGCACTACATGATCGATGCGTATATTGTTATGTTCATTTTTCTTACTTGCTTCGCTTTGTCATTTTGAGGCCATTGATAATAGCTGTATAAGGATAATGTAACAGTACGTTATTTACAACAGAACGTTCTGTGGTAGGACCATACCCCGCAGCCCGCATAAAAATACTTTGTGGGCTGTAATTTGGCAAGCCCTGCTGGCATTCCACACGCAGCCTGTATATTGTGCGACCATGTGCCCCGTGCACCGTACTGTATGCAGTGTGAGCTCCGCTTTGTGCCACTTTATAGGTTTTGCTAATCGGCAAGGCGTCCACCGAGACCTTGTTACTGACATTATGTGCGCTGACGGCAACGCACAACCCACCTCACCCGGCCTGGATCATTTGCATTTTGAACACAATGTTAATTCCAAGTTTGCAACACATCGGAATGATAGACTCACTCATAAGTAAAACTTTATTACCGAGGTGGGCACAGGAGTACTGTTTATTGATTGCGGTGTTTTCCTAGTATGCTATGTTTTCATGGCCGATTCGAAACGCTTGCTCTATTCTGCCATTGAATTCTTATTTATTATATCGTAAGCAAGGCTTAGCAAAAATATCGGCATTTTGCCACACAGGACATTAAACGGCAATTACAAGACGTAATGTAGTATAGAAAATGCCAACAATGCTTTCTTTCTCTTTTACTGAGTTGTGTGTGTCGTTATTTTTATTCCATTAGTTACAGTAATGTTTCGGAAATAATAAAGCGTAAACCTACCATTTTCCTCAAAAAGGCTGTCACGAATCTAAAGCCCGGAGCTAATTGCATTTTAATAGCGCGATTTACATACGTTTAGCATTATGGTCGTGCTATCTGCAACATCGTCAACATCTAGCCATAAACAACTTCATTATTCTCCAGCACACGTACGTCCTACACTGTGTGGTGGTAGATCGGGTTCATCATTGTAGCTCCCCAAAGCGACAATGGAGTGAACACGGGCGCTACTGGCGGCAGCTGTCGCTGGCCAAACGGTAGCATATTTCGTCAAACCGCGAATCGAATTAAACAGAACGGTTGGCTACTTGTTAATCGAGTCCCGCATGCAGAGGTTCCTATACTGCCTATTGCCTCGGTAAGTGCGTGTGTTTGCATAATGTTAAACAACCAATATCCACATGGCCGAGTGTACGCCGTAGGTACGCGACGATATGAGGCTGGGAGGTAGTTGCCCAACCTAAATGGGCCGTACGCAATTTGTCGTTTATTTACTCGTAGTTTGTTTGGCGACACGTGCTTAGTGAATGAACCGCCACGGGCTTTTGTTGTTGGACCGTCCAATTTTTACTAATTCTGTTTGGCATCTATCGATCGGTTTGGCGACCAGATTTCCCTCGGCGCTTTGTGTCAGTTTTTTTTTGTCACATTTTCATTGTGTTCGTTCTATGTGACTACGGAACAAAACTTTAGGCTCTATTGAATCTATCGAATTTAAAATATTCGCTTTTCTTATTATTACCAATAAAATGAATTCTGAAGTCCCGTTTTGCGGCCTGTTTAATAAGAAAAGAAAGTTGGGTTGAAATTTAAAATCCGGACTGGGTTAAAGGAAAAAAGTGAACCGAGACCTGACCCCCAAAACGGGTTTTTCCTTATCTGCCAGCGACATTTCGGAATCGGTATCCAAATCCCGCAGCGTTCTGAGTTCTTCGAATCAATGGCAAGCGTAGCAAATATCCCAGAGATATTCCTTTATAATAAATATTATTTTTAAGTAAACAATTGATTCTGTCGACGGACATCCAGCCAGAGAAGGGTCGGGTTATATCAAGAGTTAATTTTCTATAAAATTATTTTTACACGTGTTGTTTCATGGCCGTGGCACTCATTTGTCAAATTGGATCTGACGTGATATGTAATTTATTCTTTAACATCTCATATTTTACCCTATTTTCTTAGTGGGGTCGTGGCCTATTTCCCCGTCATGTACCTCGTGGTGTCCCTATCTTGATCTACTTCCGTGGCCTCGGTCCATTGCATAGCCGTATCATTAGACAACTTCTGCGTTCCAACCGAATCAACTGGACATTTATCAACTCGAATGTTGTTACTCAAACTACTGTGAATAATTTATTTTTTTATTTTGTATCCACTTTTCTGCATCAAGGCAGTGGGAGTATGTCGCCCGGTTGGGGTTTCAGGTAAAAGAAAATTGTGGAGATAACCAAAATATGAAGATAAAGTTTTGGTAACTACCTGACTATTCAGATGAGGTAACTAAACATGAACATATTCGTTTACATGTAATTGTACTCGTATGTATTTAACAGACTTTTTGTTTATTGAAATACGTAAGAAAACCCATCTAAATTTGAATTTTGAATTCGTGCCCTCAGGCTAAGGGCCAAGGTTCTTGTAGCTCTTCCACGCAGGTTGTGTTTTCTCTTCAACCTTTTGCCTTATTCCAATTCTATTATGTGCCTCTTGATGTCGAGAAAAGATTGTTCTGTGACGAAGTATGAAGAATCTACATGATAGTATAAGTACATAATATTATATACTGCTGCTGTAAGTAAATATGAGACATGGTTATCGATACCCTGTGTGTAGAATGTACATGGATGGAGTCTGCATGAATGTATCAAATATCTCCTGAAGGGGATTGAATTCTTCGTGAGTTTTTATGCCCCTAGAATTTTTTCATAAACACATACCTTCGCTGCGACAGTATCTGAGAAAAATACGCAGAATTATGTAAGGCGATATCGCGGTACTATCCTTTTCCGCCTCTTTAGAAAAATAAAAGATTGAATATGCCTACATCGTATGATGATATGGAAATATGTCATGAGAAAACAATAAGTTTTTTCTTTCTATTTTGCTCTGGCATAAAACAATAGCTTGCATCCTGGTTTGAAATTTGATATGCATATAATTACGTATGTAAAACTAAACCAATGAAAAAAACACCTTCGTTTTTTAATGATATATTATTGCTTTGCATTGCAAGTTGCTATTTGTTTAGAGGATGTATAAAGAATCGCTAATTTAATTTATAATGGTAACTTTTTAATTTGATGGTTATCAGGTCCCTGTCTGTCGTAACGGTTGCTTTTGTCAGGTGAAGACTCTTCCCTTGTAGGAGTTGTTAGAGATTTTATAACACCATAAATCCAGCTACTTACATTATCTTCCAATTCCATATATCTTCGTGAATAGATAATTCGTCCAAAGCACTCAAATCATTTAACAAAACTTTACTTTTCAATTTTGTTTCACCTTTATTCCATAATTCAATCGGAATAATATTAAAATGCCATTTGATCAAGAAAATAACCTGTTTCTATTAGTTTTTTTTTTTAAATATATAATGGCTTGTCTTTATTTTAACTATGGTTTACTACCTTTCAAAGAGCCCTTCTGTTGATATTAACTCACAGATATATACAATTTAGCTTCGAATTTAATTTTTTTACTACAATTTTGTTCCACGTAATATTATCTTATTGTCAGCAGATATTTTGAATCATATTGTAATTCTCATATTTCCAGCATGGCAATGTTTAGCTTCAGCTAACGTTATAAATCCCACAAGAAATGCGCGTGCATCCTACAACCAAAGAACCGAATTATTTAGCGGACAAAAAACCGGCAGGTGCTAGTTGCCACAGCTGAGCTAACCCCGATACAGCCAACACTACGTACAACGTTGCATGAGGCTGAGGCTATAACAGCGGCAGCGCTGTTGGCATACTAAAATCTTACCTGTAATAAAATCTCCGCTAGAATAGCCAGAGAAAGGTTATATTAAGGCTGCAGTAGAAAGTCACAGATCGGTAATCAATCGGATTCTTCGTTGCATTTGATTGAAATGCTCCTTTCTTAAAATTTTATGCGAACATAAAACAGTTTTTTCTGCCGAGTTAATAGTTGCAACGAAGGTAATATTAAGGCTATAAGTAGGAAGTGTTTAAGTGTCTGAAGCAAGATGCTTCCTGCGTGCATATAAAATGCACTTTTCTTTTCATGCATTTTGGAGTGTGACTATTAAACCTTGATTTAATGCTAGATGTACTAGCACTTCGTAGAATAAATTTTGTTTTAAATGGCTTTATTTATTTAGATCTTTTTAAAATTCCTCGGTTCTGCCCCCCTAGAGGGGGTGGGGTACCTATTACCTATGCGTGTCTGCCAGATGTTTCTTAATTTCATCATCCCAGATATTGCCGGTGGTAATGATAATTACCTACAATTTAAATTATAATTTTCTTTCTGCGAAGGTTTTGTCTTGTACTTTGTAAAAAGCATTTCGATAAGAACATAACGTATTGCGTATAAATTCAAACTAATAATAATTAAAGTGCCACTTTAATTAACTAAGGAAGCCTCAATGATTTAAATATAATTATAGGTAAGAATCCATCCTATTTATGAATAACTTTAATAAATTAATTATTTTTAACAATTTACGACTATAAACCATTAAACAACAATTGAAAATTATGTATTAATTGTAGTCAATTGAGTGTGAAATAAATGCACTGTGACACATTATACTAAACGATTAATAAATTTTGATTTATATTCCTCATGAACTAAGACGTATTAAAACGTCTACTGAACATAGTACGTCTACAGACCGGTCAGTGGCTGAGTGGTTGGGTCTCACCCAGGCGTCGTGAGTTCAATTCCTCGGCTGGCTAAGTCCTCCATTACGTCACAAGCAACACCTTTCGCTTGCTGTGATGGTAGTAGGAGATTTTTAAATATTGTCGGGTTATTCGTAGCCAGGGAATATTTGTCTTTCTTTAAATTAAAAAAAAATAGTATTTTCACTGTTTTTTTTTCTCTTTTAAATTTTCTACGAAAGTTAAGAAGAAAAACTATTGCATTTTTATGTTAACAAATAAAATTTCTATTGCAATTTTAAAAAATTGATTTGCTGCCAAAACAACATATTCGTTCTGTTTGTGAATATGGCGATGTAAGCGTAGTGAGCAAGATCAAGAAAGGGACGCTCAGATGGTTTGGGCATGTAGAGCGAATGATCGAAGAGAGGAGTGTAAGGAGAATATATGACGCGAATGTGAATGGAAGATGAAGCCGGTGACGTCCGAGGAAGACATGGCACTATCAAGTGAGTCAAATACTTGAGTCGGGCCATGGCAGAAGTCGGAATAACAGAAGAGAATGTATGAGACGTTGTATGAAAGTGAATGAAGCAAGAAGTGTATGCCAAGATCGAGTTGTTTTGCGGTCCGTCTTCTCTGCCTACCCCTGCCGAGAAACGGCGTGATGGTTAGTTAGTTTTGAATATGGCGTTATTGACTTGCCGACCAATGTTGGTGACAGCCGTCTTACCAGTCTGTAGCGTTATGTACATCATAATGTTGTAGTCAGTTCGACCCGTTATATCAATAATTATTAATGAAAATATTAAAATTACACATTTTTCGTGCGATTATCAGAATTAGAAATCTACACTTTAAATCTTTCACACATCTTTAACGGTATCCGTAGTTTGTGAAAAGCCCCCGTTCAGGACGAAACTCACCATATACAATTTTTAGAATGTTTTTAAGTTATTGTATAGCTTAGCACCCCTAAGTTGACATTGAACAAAAGCCCTTCAGGCGATTTTCCCACGAAGACGGCGCTATAGAAGTAATCCAATAATAATAATTATTATTAAAAGTACGCTGTAATAATTAAACAAATAATGTATTATTATAATCAAATGAAACAATCAAACTTTGTTTTAATCACAATTATTTTTCACGCCTACCGGTTTCGGAACAACCTTTCCATCGTCAGGGCAAAGTATATACTAAACAGTACTACGAAATTATGGCAGAACATACATAATAAGTATCACGGGGAGGGTGGGGGCGTGACTAGGGATTAAAGAGTGGCTGAAGAGATAGAGATTGAGCGAGGGGTGGAAGAAAACATATTTAAAATGGGGGTGTAGGACAGGTTTTTTTTTTATTGTTAATAATTAATTAATTAATAAAAATAATTAATTAAAATAATTAATTAAAATAATTAATTAATTAATTATTAAAGGATTTATTAATCCCCCAGACTTCTAAATTATCTAAGCGTTTATCTTTACTATTAATGTGAAGAATAATGATCCTCGTATTTTTATCTTACTTATCAGAACTGTGTATTCCCGAAAATACCAACTCACGACAGTCCACCCTTAGGTCAGCAGCGTCATCAGCTATCGGCAGGTTGAAGGAACCAAAGCGCACACCTAATACTAAGTTCGGTGATCGTGCTTTCGGAGTGTCAGGACCCAAAGCCTGGAATGAACTACCGCATGACTTAAGAATTATCAAAGACTCAACAGAATTCAGAAGTAAACTTAAAACACATCTTTTCAGACAATCGTATCCATAAATTCACCTGTAAATTGCTTAGCTAGGCTGGCCGGTTAGTACTTACCTAAAGTCATTAAATAAAATAAAAATATAATTAAAAATTCACGCATCGGTGCGCAAATGCGTCCACAGCCCGCAACACTGTAAACATCCAAAGTGTAAAATAAAAAAATAAAAAATAAATAAATAAAAACGTTAATATTTATTAAAAGCTTCTTACGCCCAGTAAAGTAATTTTATAGATATTTTCGAGTCCTAAAATTCATTTTATGAATACTTTTCAGTCCTAAAAATTAATACCAATAATTCAATAAATACCAACTCTTCTTGTGCCACCGATCATCTAATAAATGTAACATCAATAGAAAAGGAGAAACAAATAACCATGTAAAACTATCATCTCTATAATTAAATTAAATTTTTCTAAAACTGTGTTCATCTGAAGCGACCTGCCAGGTAAGTATGTTTTTCTGTATCTGTCTGTACATAATTAGTTAAGAAATATTTGTACAGCGCCCTTGAGGTGATTTTTCACAAAAACGGCGCTATACAAGTCATCCAACTATTATTATTATTATTATTATCACAACAATGATTGTTTGAAATAGTATGATTAGCAAATTCGGAAAAAATATTATTTTCAAAACATCTTACTTGTTCTTTGATTCTAATGTCGAAATTACGGCTTGTTTTTTTCAATATAAAATGAGGAAAATAAATATGGTTAAAACAAAGTTCGGTTGTTTCATTTGATTATAATGGATAACCACAAAATGATAGCTTCATACAATAGTACATTGTATTATTAATCCAGCAGGTAATTCAACACGTCACAAAGTTCTTTCGCGGTATAATTTAAAATTCCTCAACTTAGCACTCCTCACTAAGTGCTTTTCAACAGTAAGTAGCTGTCTTTTTTTGGACTTGTTTTAGGTCAAGTTAATATTTATATAAACGTCGTTATATATTTTGTGTCGAGATTTACGTAAAATACATTATATATATATATATATAAAGTATAATAATTAAGTACAAAGAGATGTGAAAAGTATAGAAAAAAAAAACAATTGTGTATGCCAGATAATTTGAGTATAGTATAATAACGAATATAGTATAATAGTTATGTTCAAAGAGAAAAAAACTTTTAGAATAATCGTTTACCTAAACCAGATAATTTGAGTATATTATAAAAGTTATGTACTTGTAAAGAGGTGAGAAAAACAATTATTATAACAGAGTAAACAATTATGTATGTGTTTGATGGGTACTGGTTGGTGTTTTGAGGAAAAAAAATGAGTTCTAAATAAAAGATGATATTATTGATTACGAATAAGATTGAGTTACGTATCATTCAGATTTGTGAGCCGACGACGAAACTCGGGGTTGCTGCCCGAAGAGGATGCAGTAAATAGTTAATACCATATATTTTATTCAGTAAGTACATAAAGTTGAAGTCATACAGTGGATGGACGAAGAAAGTATTGTGAGGATAATAATATGATGTGAGGAAGGAAATGGAAGCAGCCGGGATCTCCCTGGAATACTTGGCATAATCAATGGAATAATAATATTATTTTTATATACTTCCGTTTTTGTGAAGAATCACCTCCAATTACTGAGTGTATGCATTTGAATTAATGCTTATTCCATGATAATGGTGATACGATAAAATTGTTAGGATTCTGAATGGTATTCCGAATGATTATTCCTACATTGATTGGAACATGTACAATCAAATAATATCGAATTTCAAGATACATAATATAGTGGCAAAGTGGAAGGCAGGAGAAGCAGAGGAAGGTCACCGGTCAAATTTCGCAGGTGTCCGGAACGTCCGCAGCTCTCCACGCACCGCAGAACCACGAGGAGTGGAGGAGCCTTGTACACGAGACAGATTGAAGTGGGGGTCACGATCCTCAGCAATGAGGAAGCGACTCGAGGAGAAGAATATTGTAAATATTCAGCTAATACCCACCTAAAGTCATTTCCCGAAAAGTTTGAAAGTTTTCATAGTCATTCATATTCATAATTAACTATAAATATTTATAAACATAAATAATTATTACCGATTACTTTAGTTAAACCCGAGTGAATTTTTAAAAAGTAATTTTTGCTCCTTTTTAAAATTTCTTATAATAATAATAAGAGTTAATTTCTATATTATGACATAAATTACTCATGAGCAGCAGACTCACTTGCATGCACTATTTATAATAAACTAGGGGTATAAATAATCAAATATCAAAAGAGCAAGAAAATCTACACAAAATAACTTAACCTAATATAATTACAAAATAACATGCATGCAAATTAAAACCACAATTTTAAATATTCACGAGTAGCAGACTTACTCAGATGAACATTTTAGCCATTATACTATAACAATTTAGAAGCTATGGGTGTAAATAATAATAAAAAGGTAGGTACAAAAACCAACAGAGCAAGAGAATATTATGACATTATGTACATGGTTTTTCACTGGATACTAAGGGCATTGAATAACAAGGAGGAGAAAACCGCAACTAAATAATATATAGAGGATCAAAAGAAAAAAATGGCCTGAAATTCTATTTCTCAGTCCTAAATTCGAACTCTTCTTTTGCCATTTACCTACTAATGAATGTAATATCAATGACAAATAAGAATAATATATTAACCGAAATATCATGCGATGTGCGGTGTCTTCTGATTGTGTCCCGTGCTTGCTGAATCATATGTCCCTAAGCTAAAACTTTACCTGCAAGGTAAGAATGTTTCTCTAACTGTTTGTACATAATAAGATAAACCTTAGCAAGTAATCTTTGAACAGCGCCCTTGAGATGACTTTTTTCAAATAACGGCGCTATACAAATAAACTATTTTTATTATTATTAATTAATTCCTTGCGGTGTGGTGGTCACACCCCCGATGACGGTGTCGGCGGCGTTGCCGAAACGCTGCAAGCGAAACAAACAAACTGTTGCGGTTTCGTCCTACCCACAAATGAACTACAAAAACCTTCGTTGTATTGTGATTTCAATATGTTGTTAGAAGTTATTGTTGGATGTTCGTTGTGCGAGTATACTCACGGCCGCGAAGAATGTGCCCTCTGGCGTTTACAACTGAAATAGTACAAACCGTATTATTTTAGAAAAAGCTATATTGCCAAACGTTTATTAATTAGTTTGCCAGCGTTTTCTTTGGAGAGTTTAAAGGTGTGTTTTTGACAACTGTAGTAACCTTTATGTCTGAGATTTTTGATGCGAACGTGTGGTAAAACCATGTATGATCGTGCGAAAAATATTGAGATGCTCAAAGAATGCATGGCTGATGTAAGCGTAATGAGTAATATTAAGAAAGGGACGCCGCTTGGGTGGTTTGGCCATATAGATAACGTTACATAGGTAGATCTGAAATAGAAAATATATTACCACCAAATACAGACTAACACCACCGAAACCACTCAACTGCACTTAAAACACCTCACCTTATAATTATAAATTTTTTTACATCAATCACATCAATTTAATATAATGTAATTTCATATGTTGTGAATGAAATCCTCAGCACGGGAAATCACAGTGAGGATATCATTAAGTAAATGAAACACGTTGTTATAAACCACGAATATATTTTATCTTCACCGATCGGTTTCGCTAAACTTAAGCTTGTTGTAAAAAAAGGAGATAATATAACATTATTATTATTAAGATTTTGTGTATATTTTCTTGCTCTTTTGATAGTATAGTATACCTAGTTTATTCTAAATTGTTATATAGTATTCTCAATTGTGCGTGTAAGTGAGTCTGCTGCTCATTAAAGTTTTAATTTTCATATATGTAGTATATCTGTTATTTTCCAATTATATTAGGTTAGGTTACTTAGTGTAAAGCGCCCTTGAGGTGAACCTTCACAAAACTACGCTACAGAAATTAACTCTTATTATTATTATATCGAATGAACGATGAAAGGAGTGTAAGGAGAATATATCACGCGAATGTGAATAGAAGAAGCCGGGACAACCGAGGAAGACATGGCACGATCGAGTGAATCAAATACTCGAGTCGGGCAATGTGACAAGAGAATGAATAAGGCAATTTGAATCATTCAACAAGTGTGTGCCAACACCGATTTGTTTGGTGGTCCGTCCTCCCTGCCTACCCGTGAGGAGAAACTGCATGATGGTTAGTTCGTTAGTCGGTAACCTGGAACGGAATATCCTACCCACAGTTTGGTAATATTTGTTGGCCTCGAAATCGATACCCGACGAAGCCCATCTAAAATAACTAACTAACTAACCATCACGCCGTTTCCCCGCAGGGGTAGGCAGAGAGGACGGACCGCCCAAACAACTCGATCTTGGCATACACTTCTTGCTTCATTCACTTTCATACAACGTCTCATACATTCTCTTCTGTTATTCCGACTTCTGACATGGCCCGACTCAAGTATTTGATTCACTTGATCGTGCCACGTTTTCCTTGGACGTCCCCGGCTTATTCTTCCATTCACATTCGGGTCATATATTCTCCTTACACTCCTTTCTTCATTCATTCGCTCTACATGCCCAAACCATCTAAGCGTCCCTTTCTTAATCTTGCTCACTACGCTTACATCACCTAAAATAATGTCGAGTTTTTCCGAGTATACTACAAAAATCTATGCTTTTCCAGCAGTTATTTCGCTTTTTACATACAGCATCATATACAGTGTCCTTGATGTGATTTTTCACATGAAAACGGCTTTATTGTTATTATCAATCCATGCTTTTTGACAGCTATTTCGCCTTTCACAGACATCATCATATGCAGCACCCTCGATGAGATTTTTTGTAATACGGATTTACACTGCTACCTTCACAGTTGCTTTTATATTTAGAATTAACTTCTTCACTTATTCTATTTTAAAAAAACTTTGATGTTGCATATACCTGCATATGGGTATCTACTCCTTAGAGCAGGTGTTTCGTCAATGAGATTGATGTGTTTTATTACCATCTTTGGACAACTTCGTGCCGTAAGTGTAATTCTGTTGATCGCTTATTTCATGTTATACCGGTTGAAATGAGTCGAACAAAAGACCACACACCATAGAGCACATAATGCATAGACAATAAATAACCTAACACGCAACGGGAAGAAACCTAAATAAGGAGGACTAGGGGCGAGGTAGGCGTTCCGCTAATTTAAGTAAAACAGCAAATAAAGAAAAAAGGTTCAGCTTGTTTACAAAAGCCTAATATTGTTTTATGGTTTTTAGTTTGACCCTTTTTATAAATGTTTTGGAATTTGCTTACCGCAGTTGAAATCACGCGAAATAAATGTGGACGGCAGTGAACTAGACTGGTGCCAAAATTGGCGTCACGTGACCTTTTCCCCCAACCGTCGAAATTGTAGTAATTCTTTTTGACGTCAGCTCTACACACGCACATTAATTGATGCTTTGTTCATCACATGTTGTTTTGTTCAATAAATATTGTAGGTACCGTAGAGTAAAGTAACAACCGGCGATTTAAGAATCTATTAAAATATCTGTCTCTTCAATAACACACCTTTACTTTGCTCTCTTTTTGATTTGTCTTTACTTCAGAAGTCCCTCATCATCAGGTCGACAGTAGTGAGGTATGCGCGGCAACAGTGCGCAGTCGTTATACCTGCGCGCTTCTTGTCTTCTTGCGGCCCTACCTCTATTACTGCGCACAAGGAAACATAATAATGATAGGCGCAGTGGGGTTCGTTCCCCGACCCTTTCATACACTTATACAATAACCTACCGCTGAGAGCTCCGGTGCAACCACTGCCTCTTTCTCATAAACTAGGCACGTAACGAAAAGAGACGTCACAGCGGAAATATGAGCCGTACGCCTGTACCTATCGTTCTATACATAACTAACTAACCATCACGCCGAACGACGAACCGCCAAACAACTCGATCTTGCCACACTCCTTACTTCATTTCTGTTATTTTGACTCTTGACATTGCCCGACTAAGTATTTGGTTTACTTGATCGTGTCATGTCTTCCTCGGCCGTCCCCGTCTTCTTCTTCCATTCACATTCACGTAATATGAATAATAATAATAATTGGATTACTTCTATAGCGCCGTTTTCGTGGGAAAATCACCTCGAGGGTGCTTTACGAATAACTTATAAAACATATCACTTAGAGACTTAGACGTATAACTAATACCTTACAGCTAAAATTTATTACTAATAATAATAATACTTGGACGATTTATATAGCCCCGTTTTTGTGAAAAATCACCTCAAGGGCGCTGTGGCTTACAAGTAAGATTTATAACTATTGACTTACAACTAAGATGTATAGCTAGGGATTAACTACTGAGACTTATAATTAGTGATTTATAGCCAATAACTTACAACTAAGATGTATAGCTAGGGATTAACTACTGAGACTTATAATTAGTGACTTATAGCCAATAACTTACAACTAAGATGTATAGCTAGGGATTAACTACTGATACTTATAATTAGTGACTTATAGCCAATAACTTACAACTAAGATGTATAGCTAGGGATTAACTACTGATACTTATAATTAGTGACTTATAGCCAATAACTTACAACTAAGATGTATAGCTAGGGATTAACTACTGAGACTTATAATTAGTGACTTATAGCCAATAACTTACAACTAAAAGTTATAGTTACTAACTTGCAATTGAGACTTAAGGGACGTCGAAGAGTTATTATTTATTAATTCTAAAAAAAATACAATGTTTTTTTTTGTAATGCTGATTACAAATCTTTGGTTACGTTTATTTACAAAAACGCAACGATAAACGATTAAACATACTTTTCTCCACTTTCAAAATCATATTAGTAATTTAAATATTTTGTAAAACATACAATGGGACGGTCAGAAAAAAGTAGTATTTCTGATTAGATTTTGATAAATGCTAAGCCTATGTAAATTTATAAAATATTTAATAAACATTTTTCTATTTAAAAACATTATGTTTATCGTATTGCGTAATAATACTTTCATTATTTTGAATTTATAAATAATAACTCTCCGACGTCCCTCTCCCCCTTAAGTAGGTATGACTAGAATATAAACCTAACACATGTATAAACTTAATACTTATTTAAAATTAATACGTATTTATGATCAAGTGCATATTTTATACACAATACTCCAAAAAATATAATATATTCTCCATACACTCCTTTCTTCATTCACCCGCTCTACATGCCCAAACCACCTAAGAGTCTCTTTCTTAATCTTACTCAATACGATCCCATCAGTTTTGCATTGTTTACGAATCACGACATTTTACAGGAATCTCATTTCTACAGCATTCAGTATACTTTCATCCTTCCTCTGCCAATTCCATGCTTCATTGCTATGCATCAGGGTTGGTATCAGCGCTCCATTTTAGACTGCTAGTTTCGATTTTTTTGGAGATTTTTTGTTAGCGCTAACCGCGTTTAGTCCTCCATTAATGGAGTTTCCCGCATTTACCCTTATTTCAATATCCTTATCAGCCTGTACATTTCTCGTACACATACTTCCCAAATACAATAATAAACTCATTCACCTGCCCCAAGTATTCATCATTCACAGCTATATTGCACATAAAGTTGGGCTTGGACGCGAAAATGAGTAATCTGATAATATGTTGCCTGTTGAACACTGATGATGCGGTTTTGATTGCTAACACTATGGAGATCTACATCCTCTCGTTTTTTTAATTTTTTTATATGAATACCTCACAAGAGTCCCAACTGCTCCCAACCGTCTGGAGCCAGTGAGACTATGGCATTCCCAATTGGGGGATGTTGTGAGGCTGAAGGTATTGGGGAGGGGAAGGAGAAGGTGAAGATGAAGGTGAAGAGGAAGGTGGGGAATACCTGGCTATTCAGATCTGGTCACAAAACACGGCTAAAAGCCATTTCAAGCAACGTTTCAATTCTGAATGGTGGTCTTTCACCAGGGCGATACTGAGAGTGTCTTCCACTCTCGTATCTCGGATGAACGAAGTATGTATGAAGAATGAGTTAATGATAAATGTAAGTAAGTCTAAAGGCGAAGTATTTGAAAGAGGGAGTACAAAAACAGTACTATACATAAATATTCTTCAGTCCTAAAAATTATAAATTTTTCAAATAAATACCAACTCTTCTTGTACCACCAATCTTCTAATAAATGTTACATCAATAGAACAGGAGGACAAAATAGCAACTGTAAAAATCATATCTTCCCATGCTTAAATTTTCTACTAAAACTGTGTTCATCTGAACCGACCTGCCAGGTAAGTATGTTTTTCTGTATCTGTTTGTACATAATTAGATAGATAATATTAAGTAATATTTGTACAGTGCCCGTACAGGTGATTTTTAAAGGAAACGGCGCTATACAAATCATCCAATTATTATTATTATTATGCAATAATCTATGGTCCTTGCGCTGAGAGCTCCGCTGTTGCCTATTTTTTCGTATCCCTACAAAAAATACTGCGCCTTATTATGCGTTTAGAAACATTTTTTTAAAATTTTTATTCTTTCTTCTTTTTTGTATTGCGCTATTTTGTGAAAAATCAACTCAAAACTCTATATTGTTGGCTCAGGGATCGTGATCATTGACCGTTGACGACCTCTGTCTGACAAGACGAACGTAGAACCTTGGAGTCCAGATGTCACGGATTCAAAACTCGGATAAGTTCAAATATTCACTTTTATCAAGTGTTTACAGTTAGGTTATTGATTTTTATTGGTAAAAAAACTAATCGGAATAATGGCCCTTCCACACGACTGGTTTGCCCAACACTGACTAAAACCACCGCGTCGAAAGGTTGGACAAATCCGGTCATCCTTCCTAAAGTCAAGCCTACCAACTTTAGGAAAGGACGACCGAATTGTTGAACCTTTCGACGCGATGGCTGAAGTTAGTATCGGGCAAACCAGTCATGTAAGGTCCATAAATGCTGCATTGCTGTTTGTACTGCGGTGTAGGAACTTTATAACAGTATTAGAAAATAAGTATCGAAGTAAATACATTTACAAAGCATGAAAACAGAACAAAGGAACTAAATCTGTACGACGCAGTAACGAGAGACATTTTATGATCATAATTATAGGCTTTAGAGTGACTGTAAGGACTAACGAACGTAAACAATTCACAGAGGCTTTAAACTGACTTTGTTATTTACGTTTAATTATGTTTACAAGTAGCTACACATAATGAATAGCCCGATTTTATAAACAATTTAATTATATTTGTTGTCATTCGCCATGTGAAAATGGGTCGAACAGCTGGGCTGTAGAATGATTTGCCCGTCTCTGTGTTTCCTCCTTCCTACAACATGGGTATCTTCAAGACTCTGGCTTACTCCCCCCTTTCCTCAAAAAGACTCTCCACACAGCATCACCGAAGATGACATAGGATTCGAGAGAAATTATTTCCCTCGAGGGCCTCCTTTGCGGAGTTAATATATAATTTTAATATTTATTTATTTACGCTTAGAAGACTTTTACATGTTGATATATTTATCACATACTTATACAAAGGAGTATAACAAATGGCTACATAATATAATAACATAAGTATAAAAGAAGTAAGAATGTAGAGACTATGTAAGTAGCTAGTTACAACGCAACGGGTGGGTAATAGGTTGATAATTACTATGATGTTGTAAAACATGAACAGTTGTAAAGCGTGTTTATAATACAGCAAACCTTTACTACGCCCGATTAATAAATACAACGATAAAAGTTGCACATTTAATAAAACATTCAAATAAACTGATTTTTAGCCTGGACGCAGTGTTCTAACGGTAAACATCAATTGAACTATACCTACCAATATACATTACCAAGTCTGCGCAATTGTTGAATGGGAGAGTTCTCGAAATAATTATTTGAAGACACTGTATTATTACATAGAGCCGTCTGCCTCGTATTATGGGTAGGTACACGCACATATATATATATATATTATCACCGCAGGTAAAACTAGATTTGCTGGTCGAATATAGTCATATCTACCTACTTTGTATATTTTACTAAAGCTTATAGTCGTTTTCTTCTGCTAGAAAAATTGCTTTAAATTCTTCCATTTAAAGTATTTTATCTCTCACTTTATTCTAGACTAAATAGAAACACCTATTTAAAATTGTTAAGGCACACCCTAACCTCAATCTTATTTCTCCGTTTGAATATAACGATATATAGGTACGTCCTATAAATTATACCTCACCATTGCTTTAATTACGAATCTGAAATTGATACATTAAGTTGAAGGCCATCTTTAGCGTTCTCTGTTGTCACGCAACACGTTCGTTTTGGTCGGAGAGTAATTACTCTTTTATTTTAACTGCTCTGATTACCGACGAATGAATTGATTTAATTAGGATGTTTTCATCAAGCCTTGACGGAGATTTGACGCCTGCGTTACCGCGGTCACCATAATAAAGCTTTCTTTAATTTATTAAATTTATAAGAATAACTTTGTTTACACCACTTTTATTAATATATAAATGTCGCATTCTTTTTTTATTTTTTTATATGAATACCCCACAAGAATCCCAACAGCTCCCAACCGCCTGGAGCCAGTGAGACTATGGCATCCCCAATTGGAGAATATTGTGTGGCTAAAGGTATTGGGGAGTGGAAAGAGAAGGGGAAGAGGAAGGTGGGGAAATACCTGGCTATTCAGATCTGGTCACCAAACACGGCTTAAACCCATTTCTAGCAACGTTTCAATTCTGAATGGTGGTCTTTCACCAGGGCGATACTCAGAGTATCTTCCACTCATATTATTATTAAATCAATTAATTGTTCAAAGCTTTCCTCAGAAATTCAAGAATATATTATGTTTTTTTTTAATATGTACTTACTGTTGTTGTTTGGCGAATTGTCGAATACAGCGCAGTCACATAATTCAAATACAGTTGGTCCTTAGAATTATTTGTATTTCTTTCATCAATCACGTCAATTTAATATAATGTAATTTATTATTTTGTAAATGAAATCCCCAGCACGGGAAATCCCGTGAGGATATCATTATTTGTTATTTTATTATAAAAAAAAGACAGTAAAACATTATTATTACAAGTATTTGCTTGGGATCGTGAGCCTATATGCGCTGAATCTATTCAGCACAGCACCTATGGGAATATCTCGTTGCTCTTCCACCGTAGTATTAAACGCGGAATTTTAACGACGCGCTGTTTATAATGTGTTGATATTATTATGGAAGTTAGTATTTCTTTCTAATTTTCTCAAAGGGAGTTAGTTCACTGCACAATCGCTCTTTAGAGAAAACCGCCACTCGGTATTTCTATTTACGTTTCTGCGCACATTTCGATATCACCTTGCTCTTATCACCTTATCACTCTCATATGGCGCCATCTCACCTCCACCGGCACACATGGCGATTGTATGTATGCGGGTGCAATTTCTGTACGATCAACAAGCCTTTGTTCACTTCCTGGAAATAGTGGACAATTTTATCTGGCTCAATCTCCGGGTACGTAGTACGGAGCCCCCTCGCATCTTCATAATACCGTTGGTGTCAATAAAACAGTCAAACCGGTTTGATCAAGACATTTGGAAAAAAACACTCCAAAACAAAAATAAAATTCCTAATTTTGACACTGCCAATTCTTGATGAAATTCTATTTTCAAATGATTTCTTTTTGTTCCCGGGTTAATTCGTTATGAATAACCTGACCGTGTTTAAATTTCTCCTACGTCCATCATATTATGTATATAAGGAGAAAATCCGTTTGTGTGTCTCACCAAATACACGAAAATATTAACTACATATTTTAAAGCGGAGTTTTGTCAGTCTGAAGCACTAAAATCTGTCTAACTGTGGGCTCCTGGCTTCATGAAGTTTGTACAACGTTTTTCATCTGGAATTTCTATTGCAACGTAATTATTTTCAGCTTTCATTTTCAATACCTTCATGAGCTACGGATCTTTGAAATATCTCGGATTATTATTATTTTTACAAGATTCCAAATTGTTTAATTTTTCAACCTAATTTAACTAATTTAGTAAGATTTCTTCTCGGTTAATGGATTATAATTTTTCCTAGTTATTTATTAATTCTGTTGGATATTTATTGGATTTGTAGATATTTCCGAAAGAATTTTTCCACCTCTTCCACTAATTGAATGCGGAAAGTACCAGGAATTATAAGGAACTTTAAAAAGTACCTTTATCTCTAAACTGAACGGCCCGAGCACAACAGAACATTGCAAGTAACGTTTTACATTTACCCGGAAACAATTGACAATCACTGCAATATAAAAAGTTTTTCCTTGTTGATCTGTCTCCTTTCCTCTCATGTACTCGCCAGGAATGAATCTCCTCACTCCCTCGCACTACCGTATAATATTCTGCAGTTGCCAAGTCCGTTCTCTGACCGCTGAATGTTTGAGCTGCATACAAGCGTGTTTATTAACATGTGCGACGACGTATATGGCACAATACTGCTTCACCATTCCAGCCTTTGGGATGTTAAGTAAAGAGTCGAGTATCGTCTGCGGGATAAAGAATTTGTTAATTTCCGCGTTTTGTATCCTTGTGCATTTTTTGGGTTGTATTTTCAGAAGGTATTGTGTACAGACCATCTTTCATGCTGCACAATATTTCCTTTTTGGTTTTGCGGGGTCACATTTTTCGGAGACTTCAATACGTGGCCGTGCGCAAAACTTTCTGATTAAACATTTTTACATTTCTTTTTGTTAACAATATTATGTTTTAAATTCTGTGAATAAAACGGTAAAATGTTGATAGCTTAGAAAAACCTGCTTTTTAGTGGTTTAAGTATGTTCTTTGATACTTGGGTATTTAAATCACTTAAAGGGATGGCTCCGGCTTACCTATAGGAACTATGCATCCCTGAAAATTCCAATTCTCTACAGTCGACTCTTAGATCAGCGACGTCATCGGCTATCGGAAGACTGAAGGAACCAAAGCGCACACCCGATACTAAGTTTGGTGAGCACGTTTTCAAGAAGATGAGAAAGATCTCGAGATTAAAGAGTCGAGAGAATACAGAGCAAAACTCATCTCTTCGGAAAATCATATCCATGAATTGTTCAATTGCATACCTAATTAACATAGGGATATTATAATACCTGCTCATGAATATTTTATGTCATAGTTTTAATTTGCATGTATTGTATATATACGAGTATATTATAATAACAGATATACTATGTAGTATATCAGTTATTTTACAATTATATTAGGTTAGGTTAGTTAGTATAAAGCGCACTTGAGGTGAACCTTCGCAAAACTGCGCTATGGAAATTTACTCTTATTATTATTAGCCGTTAGTACTTACCTCATGTAATTAACAGAAAACTTTGAAACTTTTCATAGTCCGCGGCATTATAAATATTTGTAACTGTAAATAATAATTGTCGACAATCTCAAATAAATACCTACTCTTCTTTTGCCAATGACATAATAATAATAATAATTGGATGATTTGTATAGCGCCGTTTTTGTGAAAAATCACCTCAAGGGCGCTGTACAAATATTAACTAATTATATACAAAGAAAGATTTTAAGAAAAATTAAGAGCAAATGACCTTCTAATAAATATAATATCAATGACAAATAGGACTTAAACAGTAACTGCAATATCATTCAATGTGCAGTGTTTTCTAATATTGTGTCCTGTGGTTGCAAAATCATATTTTCTTTAGCGATAACTTTATAATTTAACCTTTTAATCTGGTATAATAATAATAATAATAATCGGACCATTTCTATAGCGCCGCTTTTGTGAAAAATCACCTCACAAAAACCTACTAGGTAAGTATGTTTCCTTATCTGTTTGTACATGATAAGATAAACCCTATAAAGTGGTATTTCTACAGCGCCCTTGAGATGATTTTTCACAAAAACGGCGCTATACAAGTCATACAAGTATTATTTTTATTATTGGCTAAATTTCTAGCAAAAATTCGAAATATAAATGTAACCTCGAGGGTGCTTCATAAAGCATTCGTATTTGTACAGCGCGCTTGAGGTGATTTTTCATAAAAACGGCGCTATACAAGTCATCCAAGTATTATTATTATTGTTATTATTATTATTATTATTATTATTATTATTATCATTATTATCATTATCATTATTATTATTATTATTATTATTATTATTATTATTATTATTATTATTATTAGTATTATTATTATTATTATTATTATTATTATTATTATTAAAATCATAGTATTTTTCACCGGGCTTCCTTATTACAGTTTTTTTTATGTTTTTGACGAAGAACCAATCGTTAATCTCGAAAAAATCAATCAATTTTCTCAAATACTTTGTAACGGTAATCGTAAAAATACCCTTCAAATGCCTACCATTTTACACTTCAAATTTCAATTCAAAACCTTCGAACCGTCCATCTTGAACCGACTTCATCCTGCTGGCAAAACAGCATGTGTTCCGCTACGATCCTTCTTTAATATGCCATCTGCTAGACACCGGCTGATTTTTTTCTCCTTACCCATCCCGATATCAGATTTCGTAGGAAGTGGGGAATTGGAGGAGTACCTACACCGAGCCTTGCGGAACGCCCGCACCTTAAGCCGGTGCAGCAGATGCGGCATGGACATGCCATGTGTCGGCGTTGTTGCACGCAGAAGACTTAGAATCTCGTAGCATCCGCCAACTTCGACGTCGCTCGCGTGTTGCTCTTTTTCTCAGAATAAAATATGAGTTAATTGGTTCATTAAAGTTCGTTTTACGGTAAAAATAATTATTGACTTTGTTTGCGGCTCTAAAAAATCGACAACAACCGTTTCTAACTATTGAATTGGTCGCCCGCATCATTTGTTCAGAGTTTTTTTTCAACATTTATTCCGCATTTGAAAACTTTTGTTAGGTTTAATGAGGTTCTATGTCATTCATCAAACATCTTATAGGCATCTCTCCATTCTTGTTCCCCTTTTTCTGTCAAGTAATTTGTTATTTATTGGATTGTATTTTGTAAAAGTTACAAGTGCAAACGTATTTACCATTGATCACAGACATAAAATCATTTAAGTTTCCCGGCAGATAAACGTTTTTAATTTCTAATGTTTTCGTCGAAGATTCTAGTCCCGGCATTTATGCTAACCTTCCTAAATACAAAACGAACAATCTTAATTTTTTTCTGTACTTGACATTATTATTTTTAGTATTCTATATATTCCTGATGAAGAAAGCATCGCTTTCGAAACATCTGTGTATATTAATAAAGTGGTGAATACAAAGGATATATTTTTGAATTAATTTATTAATAATGACGCCACAAAGTGATTACCAATCGTTTGAAGTAATTATAATAATTAATCTAAATCGATGGATTTAAATTTGATATTGCTTGTAAATTTTTGACGCTAGTGTACCCAGTTCTCTCTTAAGAAATAATTGCACTTTTTGATTCCCTTTGAATTCCTAAGTTTGCAATTACGTTATGAAATACTAAGGCACGCAATGGTTAGCATGTTTGACGTCTAGTGTTAATTTGAATATTACGTAATATATCCACTTGTTGCATGTTTTGATCGACTTTTGGAAATTTCCATTGTTTGCCGCTCCGTTCCACATAATTGAAAACCGAAATGCATATTTCCTGCCTCGTCTCTATAAGACCAACGGCTTCCTTCCTGCTTTCCCTATGCACTTGAATTGTGTGCGAACTATTAATAACCGTTCTAAGCTTCTTGACTCTGCACAGTAAGGCGATTAATTTCCGAAGGGATATTATATACCTAACTAAAATCAGGCCATTTCTCAACAATCCACATTCGCTACCCCTTCAAGGGCACTTTACAAATCGAGAATATTAAGTCTATACTATATTGCCGTGTGGTAAGTAAAAATACAGTAATTACCATGGGAGTCATTCTCCAGAATGAACGGTTTTGTTTAACTTTTTAGCTTATTGACAATTGATAAATGAATTAAATAATATACTTTGTAACGGTAGAAGCGAAACCCGGTCAGCTAAAGTATAAATAAAAGTAATGTAAAACAAAGTTATTGATTTATTTTATAAAATATACTTTGTATTCGCCACTTTATTAATATGAAAATATCTACATGTTTCGAAAGCATCGACAAAATATATTATGTTATTTAATTAATTTATTAATAATGACGCCACAAAGTGAAAACCAATCGTTTGAAGGAAGTATTTACAATTGACCTAATGTACTGATTTTTGGCCTAAACAATTGTAGACACTTATTCTGTATTTCATAAGTTTATATATAATAATAATTAATTATTATTGTTGAAAATCTGCGTTTTTCTATTTTTACTGCGTTTTTACTTACCAATGGTGAATGTTTATCATGTAATTGTGGTAAGTAAAAAAGCGGTATAATAGTTTACTGTATTTATAAGTTTAACAAGATATTTACCTCTCTGCATCTTTTTTTATGTACAAGACATTTAAAATGATTTATTCGTGCCTCGTTTAACTTTTTCTGTATTGTTTTTATATTGGACTGTAATGAGAATATTTATTTTTAATTTTACTAGATAAATCAATGTTTTTTTTTTTGTTTTGAGTACACTTATCTTTAAATGAATTTTAAAAAAAATGTATTAAAAAGACACGTTGTTCACAAAATAGATTATTTTATTTAATATTACCACGAAACGAAATGGACTACTTGCTATAAAACGGCCCACGCTATTAGCTAGCGTAGCGAGTAGAGTATAAACAACTTTATAAATTAATTCCATTAATATAACATTATTTATGAAACTTACTAATGTCAAAAATATAACGTACGTAATATCAAAATGTTATAGAATGTTAATTATCTAAAAAAATCAACCAGAAAACTCCACTCATACCTTAAAAATCTAGGTTATAATAACGCCAGCATAGAGTGAAAGATTTTGGTAATTACTGTGTTTTTACTTACAACGGCAAGCGCTACCTGGCGTACAAGCAGACCATCAACAACCGTCCCGTCACGCCGGCCACCATCCTCCTCCGCCGCTCACCCCTTTTAAGATTATTCTGTGTTATTTATTCTAAAAATATATTGATAATAATTGATTGTCTTAGCTTAAATACATTCTTTGTACATCATTTGTGTTAGCGTCTTGCAATATTTCGTAAGGAATAAATACAGTTAGCTTCTTTTTTTTTCCAATTTAACATGTATGAAAACTTAGACCAAGCGGTATTTAGTTTTGATAACTTAACTGCATCTCTTTATATGGTCTATAAATAATGTGTAATGATAGCATGTCCAAAAAGAAAATAAATATAAAAAAAAAAAAATCGTAGAATAAATGTAATATAAGAATTATATAAGAATAGGAAGTAATATTTGTACAGCGCCCTTGAGGTGATTTTTCACAAAAACGGCACTATAAAAATCATCCGATTATTATTATTATTATTAACGGCAGTATAATTAAATATTAATGTTTTATCGATATGCCATATCTGTCACGAAATCCGGACTTTATCCATTTAGCGTTGAATATTGAAAAAAATAGTTTATTATTTTTAGGGTTAGGAGGATTCATTTCGAAAAATTCGAGCGAAATCACGCATTTTGTAGGTGGCGAAAAGGTTGAAATTCCCACCGCATGTTTCCATTTACTCAGAACAAACATCACCAAAATGAGTGTTTTATTTTATTTTGTAAAGCTCAGACATAAATGTTAAAATACTTTTCGATCATATTTAAAAAATCTTAATGTCTTATGAACAATTTGACAATATCCGAAAAGGGGTTTGTCAGTAGGAGATTTTGCATTGTTAACAATTTTTTAGGCTTATAAAAATTTCCTGTTAAATCAAAGGCCATTGTGTGTTCTAATAGCAGTATTTAGTTACATCATAAATGATGTTTCAAAAACACATGATTTTGCCTTAATAATAATAATAATACTTGAATGACTGTACAATTTTTCTATTAATTACTTTAGGAATTTAATAACGGCTAGCCTCGCTATGTTAATTAGGTATGCAACTGAACCATTCGTGGATATGACTTTCCGAAGATCGTATTGAAGTTTATTCCAAGCTTTATGGCCTGTCACGCTGAAAGCACGCTCACCAAACTTAGTATCTGGTGTGCTCTTTGGTTCCGTCAATCTTCCGATAGGTGATGGCGTCGCTGATGCTAAGAGTTGACTGTCGTGAATTGGAATTTTCAGGGATGCATAGTTCCGACAGGTAAGCCGGAGCCACCCCGTTAATTGGTTTCTTACTTCGCATTTCGTCGCCTTGTGTAAATACCGTATTTCATCCATATTAGCTTTATGATAATATTGCGCTTATTACAGTAAAACATGTCAAATAAATTTAGTTTTTAGATTTTAATACATTTCCAAGATTATGGATGATTTGAGTTGGTTTGAAAAAGAGACTTAAAAAAATGTTCTAATTTATCTGTGTATTGAAGAGGGATAGCCTAATAATATATATATTTATATGTGAATACCGCAAAAGAGTCCCAACTGCTCCCAACCGTCTGGAGCAAGTGAGACTATGGTATCCCCGATTGGGTAATGTTGGGAGGCTGAAGGTAGTGGGGAGGGGAAGGAGAAGTGGAAGAGGAAAGTGGGGAAAATATCTTGCTATTCAGATCTGGTCACCAAGCAAGGCTAATGCCATTTCAAACATCGCTTCAATTCTGAATGATGGTCTATCACCAGGGCGATACTGAGAGCATCTTACACTCTGGAACGTTCCCAAATATACTATATATCATTTTGTATGAATTGATTGTGAAACAACACAAATTAATTAAATAAAATTTACTTGCGCACGCGGAGATTTGAACCCGCGACCTTTCTATTCGTAGTCGAGAGCCATACCCCTCGACCACTAGACTAAATGCTGGATAAACGAAATCCGGTTTCTCATTCCACACACGGGCCAATTTTATAACAGGGCGAAAGCGGGAAGGACGATGCACCATAAAGCGGGAGCATAAAACACCCGCAGCGTAAAATGGGACGTTCCATACTTTTATTTATGTCGCGTACTCATTCCTACCTGCTCTGGCTAAAAAACAAGTGAAATAATAATAGCGGAAACAAGCGTGCTCCAACCTCCGACACGACCATAAGTAGCGCCTTTGGAATAGCCTCACGTTGGTTATTTAGCCGCTGAGCACACCTAGCCTATACCCGTCCTTTGCACCTGCCTGCGAAATTTTAGGAACGTTAGTTGTAACTTACCCGTCAAATTCATTATGGAGAAGGATTCGGGCTTTACAGCACTCCGTGTGGTTACGGTTCATTGTTTGTTTTATACCTCGGGAAGGTGTATGCGTATGCTGTAGGCACTAGACTAGGTACTAGGTACTAACGGAGATCTTATCTTTATACGTGTTCAAATAAAGCTGAGAAATCTTTCGCTGAACATCTGGTGGGGCACACTCTGGCAGAGATTAGAATGTGAATATTTTAGCGCGGTTAATATCCTGCCTGCACAGAAAGGTCTTACTTTATTTCAAAACTATTTTTTTATTGAATTTCAATTATCATGTCAATAATTATGTAATTGTCGTATTGTTGTGTGTTAAAGGGACGCTTAGGTGGTTTGGACATGTAGAGCGAATGAACGAAGAAAGGAGTGTAAGGAGAAAATATGACGTGAATGTGAATGGAAGAAGAAGACGGGGACGCCCGAGGAAGACATGGCACGATCACGTGAATCAAATACTTGAGTCGGGCCATGTCAGAAGTCGGAATAACAGAAGAGAATGTATGAGGCGTTGTATGAATGTGAATGAAGCAAGAAGTGTATGCCAAGATCGAGTTGTTTGGCGGTCCGTCCTCTCTGCCCACCCCTGCGGGGAAACGCCGTGATGGTTAGTTAGTTATATTTTCAATATTAACAAAAAAATGTCCACGGAAGCGAAGCTAGTAGTCCGCAATGGAGTGCTGATACCAACCCTGATGTATGGCAATTAGGCATGGATCTGGCAGAGAAAGGATGAAAGTAGGCCGAATGCTGTAGAAATGAGTTCTTTGAGGCATGTGAGGTAAAACCATGTATTATCGGGTGATAATGTTGAGATTCGCGAAGAATTCAAGTCTGATGTAAGCGTAATGAGTAAGATTAAGAAAGGAACGTTTAGATGGTTTGGGCATGTAGAGCTAATGAACGAAGAAAGGAATGTAAGGAGAATATATGACGCGAATATGAATAGAAAGAGAACCCAGAGTCCCCCGAGGAAGACATGAAATCAAATACTTGAATCGGGCCATGTCAGAAGTCCGAATAACAGATAATGTATGAGACTAATGCGAATGAAGCAATGTATGCCAAGATCGAGTTGTTTGGCGATCCGTCCTCTACGCCTACCCGTGGGGGGAAACGGCAAATATGTGTTATTTTCGAATTGTATTAGGTTAGGTTATTTAGTGTATATTTTCATGGTCCTGTGTTTTCTGTGCGTTACATTTGATTATTTATACCCCTAGATTATTCTAAATTGTTCATGTAACTGAGTCTGCTGCTCATGAATATTTTAAGTTATATTTCTGTTATTTTCTGATTATATTCGGTTAGGTTAGTTAGTGTAAAGCGTACTTGAGGTGAGCCTTAAAAAATGCGCTATAGAAATCAAATATTATCATTTAGTTCATCAGATTAGCTCGTTTGTCTGTGGATGCATCGCACGCCCGGTGGATGTGAATATACATCAATAGTCACAATACGACATCGCTTCATTTTAGTCAGCGATATACATTATATGGTTTCCAGTTTTAGTTTGCTTACTAATGCTTTGTTTGCCCTTATCTACAAATATGGTTCTAAGTGCTTTGAAGGTAATTTTAGTGTAGTTTCATGATACGTTATTTACAGCTTTGGTCAAGTATCCTTGAGGTGATGTCTCACTCGTTCAGCGCTATAATAGATATTAGCAGTATGTCAGTATTGTACTTTCAGATTAGTGTAACACTGACATACTGCTAATATATATTATAGCGTTCAATGTTGCCTGTTGTATGCTGATGATGCGGTGATGATTGCTAACAACATGGCAGATCTACAGTCCCCCGTATCTATGATGAACGAAGTATGTGTGAAAAATGAGCTAATGATAAATGTACGTAAGTCTAAAATCATGGTGTTTGAAAGAGACAGTACAAAAACAGTGTGTAATATAGTAACTAATGATGAATACTTGGAGCAGGTCGATGAGTTTGTAATGGAAAGACGGATAGAGATATTGAAATAAGGGTGAATGCAGGAAACTCCATTGACGGAGGACTGAACGCGGTTGACGCCAACAATAAGTTATCCAAAGAAACGAAGTTAGCGGTCCATAAAGCAGTGCTGATCCCAAGCCTGATGTATGGCAGTGAGGAATGGAACTGGCAGCGGAAGGATGAAAGTAGGCTGAATGCCGTAGATATGAGATCTTTGAGGCGAATGTGTGGTAAAATCAATGTATGATCGTGTGAAAAATATTGAGATTCGTAAAGAATGCAAGAGTGAATGCAAGAAATGGGAACTCTGACTTCGAATGTTTTTAAAATTTTTTTTTTTCTAGAAATATTTTTAAGTATGTTTCTTGAGATATATGTATGTTTTAAGATTGTTACATATGTTTTTATTTTATATAGACATATAAATGTATATACATATTTTGTAACCTTGTCTGTAAATTTTGAGTTTTGAATAATAAGTCCCCGTTAGACAAACTACAAAAAAGTAGTTTGTCGGGACTTTTTGTATTGTATTTTTTCTTTTGTCAAATTTAAATAATTTATTTTATTTTTAAATGTGTTGTTGTATGATCGTGCGAAAAATGTTGAGATTCGTAAAGAATGCGAAGGTGATGTAAACGTAATGAGAAAGATTAAGAAAGAGTCGGTTAGATGGTTTGGGCATGTAGATCTAATGAATGTATAAAGTAGTATAAGGAGAATATATGACGGGAATGGAAGAAGCCGGGGACGTCCGAGGAAGACATGGCACGATCAAGTGAATCAAATACTTCGAGACGGGCCATGTCAGCAGTCAGAATAACAGAAGATAATGAGACGTTGTATGAATGTGAATGAAGCAGGAAGTGTATTCTAAGATGGAGTTGTCCGTCGCCTCTGCCTATCCTTGCGGAGAAACGCCGTGATGGTTACTTATTTAGTAAGTATTATTATTAGTCACCTATAATAATAATGTATAATTGGATAATTTGAATAGAATCATTTTTGTGAAGTATTGACTTTCATACTTCTCTTCCACGCGGTGCACTGGCTTCGCCATAAAATACGACACTCACACGCGTTCAGCAGTCTGAGAAGAATGTTTTTCCAAGGTTTTTACCATCGCTGCCAGTGAGAGGCTAGACAGTGTTATAAATACGTGGCCGCTGGTGTAGGTTCAGATTATATGTGGGAATTCTGTGTCTGTTTTCCCAGTAATTTCAGAGAGAATTCTGCATTCATTCTGCATCAAACGACTATTTCATACGCAACCAAATTTTGGATTTGAGACGAAAATACCCATTCAAACTGATTGATATATTTTTAAATTAAAGGTTTAGTAAATATCTAGTACGTATGATAAGTATTTTATTTATTTTTGTTTTACATTATGAAATATAGTCCATTAAAGGAATTTATTTTTCGCGATTTTCGAGGCACCTTTAACAATTATTTGGGGGCTAACGGTGATTAAAAAAAAAGTTTTACCCCGTCTAATTTGAAAATATAATGAAACATAAAATAAAAAAAGTAAAATAAGCATTATGATAGACTTTACATTAAATTAAAAATGACCTATTTACGTTGGACCATAAATTTGCCGTACATAATTTAAAATATCGACCCGAAAAAAGGTTTTTTTTTATATTTTGTTTTTATATTTTTATTTACTTAATCATATTTATATAGCAAATAATTTTCGAAGTTGCCTCTAAAATTATGAAAATTGTTTTTCTTTCTTGGAATAACCTGATAATTTAAAACACAAATAACTAAAATACTTTTCATCCGTCCTAGATATTTACTAAAGCTTTAATTTAAAAAAAAATCTCATCCTGTTTGAATGGGTATTTTGGCCTCAAATCCAAAATTAAGTTATTTATGAAACAGGCAGCGGAGCCGTTCATCTTAAACAATAAAACGAACGCTGCGGCAAATTCACTAATTTCCCTTTTTCTCTAAACATTCAATAATATTTGCCCCAATTAAAACCTCGACAGCATCCTCAGAGTTACATAGACACTCCCGGGTGAAGTAAACACGGTAACAAGAATGTCTATGAACTAGGGATGCGTCAGTACGGAAGTGTCGGACGTTACACCCTCTGTGCCTCCCCAACTCATACGTTGTGACGGCATGATGATGAGTTATTTAGTATTCATGTATATTCTGATAATGTACACATTTTTGTGTACCTTCAGCCTTTGGGAGAGTCGCAGATAAACTCTCATTTTTATCCGAAAACCATTAATTTATTTCACACCAAAAATTCCCGATAAAGTGTAAAGCGCCGGCTTTTAAAGCACCACTTCAACAAAATTCCGCCATAAAACCTCTCTTGTTTATTTAAATTCTCAACACATGACCCCAAACCGAGCGGTGTCAATATCTCATGTTGATAATAATATTGATAAATAAACGTCGTTTTTATGTAAATTTTTTTAAATGGCACATTTTGCTTTCAAGCTCGAAGTGTTTTTAGAGCGATTTTGAAGGCTAGTCGACGTCAATTTACAAAATTATTTCGTTGATTCATGATTTGCGTGAATTTCGGCCGCACGACAATGGCCATTTATGATTTGGTTCGCATAACTGTTTATTATATTGAGTGTTAACATTTTTATATGGCATTCATGGAACAGGCTAGCCGTCCACAATGGGGTGCCGATACTGAACCTGATATGGCAGTGGAGCATGGAACTGGCGGAGGAAGGATGAAATTAGACTGCATGGAAAAAAATGCAAGGCTGATGTAAGCGTAATGAGTAAGATTAAAACAGGGACGCTTAGATGGTTTGGACATTTTGGGCGGGTGAACGAAGAGAGGAGAATAAGTCAAAGAAAGCAAACAGACTGTTCACATAAAAAAGGAAAACTGTTATGTTGTACGCCACATGAGCTTTCCCGTACAGCATACATTATTTACTTAAGTCATAAACGCCAGTAGAAGACATTGCACGATCAAGTTAACAGTCAAAATAACAAAATAGTACAGGCACTTTATTTTTAACTGATTTGAACTAGTTTGGAACCTCAGTAGTTCTAGGATACAGTATACCACCACACACTAGCAAGATTTAAAAAAAGTTTTTCTCCTCACAGGAGTCCCTAAAGAAAATAATTTCACTCAGGGCCTGTGTCATCTTTGGGAATGCTGTGTGGAGGCTCTTGTTAAGGAAAGGACGGAGAGGAAGTTCTATGAAGAAAAAAAAGGTATGAAAGAGTAGAAATCTGACGGCCAGTGCATCTAGGAGTGACGGAGATTAAGCGATGGGTCAATATAGTCCGGCTGGAGAAGTCAAGGAGTCTCCCCCAACCGGTTGGTGGGTGGACGCATTTGCCGCCAAAACCTGGATAAACCTTACCGCATGAACCCGGGCACCCCTGCTAAGTCGCCAAATGTAGCGAATCTATGTATGCATGTGATTGAAGCGAGGAATGTTTGTCAAGACGGAGTCCAACCTGTCTGCCTGCCAGGCGAAACTGTGTGATGGGTAATTAGAACATTTTGTTGATAACAACCAGTTGTCATATAACCCCACTTCTAAGGGATCAGCTTCATTGGCTTCGATGCCCTGAAAGAATAGAGTTCAAGATCTGCTTACTGACCTTCAAAGCATTGCAGGGAATGGCGCCAGCCTATATATCTGAACTATGCATCCGACAGGACTTAAGTGATAGACAGCTTACTCTGAGGTCAGCAGATCTAGATGCTACTAATCGTCTAATTGAACATTCAAGGTCAAATCGAGCCGTCTACTATGATCGCTCTTTTCGCGTAAATGGCCCTCTCATTTGGAATAAACTTCCCCAGCTCTTACTAATGTCCATAAATTGACTGAATTTAAACGGGCTTTAAAAACAAACTTATTTAAAAAATCCTTCTCTCTATAAATTTTAATTTATTTTCAATTTATTATAAAAAGTCATTTCCTCGAGCCTCTGGTAGTTGTTTGGTTTCGGTTTCCTCCGTATATATATTTTCTAAAAAAAAAAAAAAATTTATGTGAAGTCCATTATTGCTGAACATAACCCGACTCCTGTCTTAAAATGTTACTATTTTTGTAGTAATATTGTGAATGTATTATTGTTGTATAGCCATATGTATACTGTATAATATAATGTAAATTTTTTTTTATGAATATGCACCTAAGGAGTACTGTAGAGTAATATTAAGAATAAGCAAGAATGTATGTAATATGTTAAGAATGTATAAATAGTATGTAAAAGTAGCACTGTAGGAATACCACTGAATGGAGTTATTTAATCATGTTTAAGTTTATTTAGAGTTAAGCGCACTTGAAGTGAAATAACACAAAACTGCGCTATATAAATGCTTTGTTATTATTATTATTATTAAAAAAATATATATATTTTAATCACAAAGATTCAAGTGGGTCGTGATATTTCTTATGCAAATGTGATTGCACCCTTTAAGGTCAACCGTATGAATTTCACGAGGTAGTAAGTCTTGCAAGAACCTTTTAAAGTTGACATTTCGGTGATACATTAATCGTAGTAACTTTAAATATTCAGGCTCGTTAAAATAACGTGTTGCCCCCGCACGTCCACGTACTACGTTCGTAAAAGCGACATGTAACCATGGCTGGGTTCTTTTGTAAGACCCCAAGGGAGTTGCTGCGTTAGAAGTTTATAGGTAAAGGGATTCAAGTAGGGTACCTTTATGTTAAGAGTGTACTTGTGTCTTTACTTACAGATGGTATGGGGTTATTGTCATGGCCAGTAGCGTAATGACAAATCCTCGGGCACCTGCCATGCTTGTTTCCCTTTCCATATAAAAAATTATTATTAAAAAAAAAACTTACGACAAAACATGATTAATGCAAAAAATGACAGTTGCTCAGAGAACAGTTTCGGACGTTCGTTTTCAAAAATATCTCAATAAATCTAACGGTGAGCTCTAGCGTCATGAATTTTTCACATAATTTTTTGTCTTGAGATTTCTAATACGTCTTTACCACCATGAGTTATTCAGGTTTAAAATATGTTTGAAACCCTTAAAAAATACGACCCCATGTTCTTCGTTAAGGACGAACACACAAATAAGACGCTAAATGTCACTTTGCAGGTTGCTAACGCAAGCATTTCCACAAGTGATTTATCTGTAAATTTTATACTGGTCGTTGGAAAAATGTCTAAGGTTTCCAATGAAGAAAATCCTCAGACTGTAGTCTTTTAAATTCTGTGAAATACATACCAAAATGTTTGAAAACCAGTGAACTAATTTTCAAGCGTTTTACTTAAAATTTCGGTATGTATTTCACATAAAATTTAAAAGCTTAAAGTCTAAGAACTTTTGTCATTGTAAACTCTATACATTTTCCTAGTATAATGACCAATGACAATTGAGAATGTTTATACAACTGAAAATAATCTAACTTAGCTACAACAATTGCCCCGCAATTTATATAGGTAAAACCGCGAGAAACGTCAACATTATAGTAAAAGAACACATTAGATGTTTGACAAGTATAGATTTTTCACTTAATTAATACAAACCATACTTTTGATAAAAATAAAGGTGTACAAGTAATACATAAAAATGGAATAGGTTTGCGCCTTAATAACTTAGAAGTATTAGAAATAGCAAAATCAAATAAAAATAATTATTGCCGTATTTTAAATAAGCAATTAGATTTAATCCAAAGTACGATGTTAACACTTTTAGTGCTATGCTTATTTTGCTAGTATGTATATAAATTACTACATATATTCTGTGTTTTCAAATAAAAAAGTCTGGTATTCAATAAAAATGCAATAATTTGGACAAATATTTTTTTTAATTATTCAAGTAAAGAATGAAATTTTACAAATATTATAGTTCTAATTTAAAAAAAAAAAAACTGCAGATTTACAACTACATAAAATATTAGAAAATACAGAAAATATTATATTATTTCACTTCAAGATTGTGTTTTCCCGTGGTCTATTTAGTTCTTTTTTACATCGAGCGCATATGAGATTGGATCGCCTTATCTCATTTGCTTTGCTGAACACATTTATTTATGGGAAAAAAGGTATCGTCGTCTGTAGTGCTGCTGTCATTTGATACATTACGATCATCCGCAATAGAACTAACTTCCGACACGGTGAATAACATCGATTCACTTTAGGCTGTATTTATTTGAACAGGATAAACAATAAATGAAGTTATCAAAACACGCGCCAACCACAATGTATCACACTCAAATTGAATACGTGCTCTCCGAGGACGATAAAAAGCACACTGAAAATTGCAGCGCTGCGTCGCAATTCACGTAACTAAAGCTTACAGCTCGTTGGCGCTGGGCCGCACTCTAACGGTTAAGGATGTTCCCTTTCTTTCCCTCCCCTTCCCATACCCCTCTACCTATCTCTCGCCACACCTCTGATCCTCTGTCCCGTTCTACTCTGATATACCGTTTCTTTCCCCCACTTTCACTGTCTTCATTGTGATATGTCTCTGTATGTTAATTTAGTTTATATGTGTACGTTCCCGATCAAGGTTGAGTTCAACCGAAACCGGTCGATAATGCATTAATATAAATAAAATAAAGTGGTTTAAGACAAACAAAACTTTCATTTAAAAGAAAATATTTTAAATGTGTACAGGTGCTATTATATCTTGCCGTCGATGCAAGTCTTGCAAGTCGATATTAGTTCCCAGCTAGCCAGATTGCTTGTTCTAACACACCAAATTCTCCAGTTGTGGATGGTGTAATATTTTGTAATTATTGTTACTGCCTGTGTAAGAGTTTATAGACTAATAGTTGCAAGTAATTTTGAGTGCCACCTTAAGTTATAATTTTTTATTTTTTTAAAAACGAATTTAAACATATACTTATTATTCACCACTTTATAAATATCCATGTTTCGAAAGCGATGCTTTCATCATCAGGAATATATTAATACTGTATATTTTTAAATTAATTTATTAATAAATACGCTACAAAGTGAATACGAATCGTGTGAAGAAATTATAATTTTTTTTATTCGATAATTTATTTATTTTTTTAAATCGAAGAAATAGTGTTGAAATCTCGTACAAAGTCGAGTAATAAATCTAATCAAAATCTGAGAGAACCTATACAATACAAACAAAATGATAAAGATCAAAACGGGGAAAAGATAATAATACCGAATTAAAGGTCACAATCACTAGAATCTTGTACATTCATTTAAGTCCTTGATTCGCCCATTCTCAGTGCCTACCTGTATAATTCTATTCAAACTTGCGTCTACACAAACAGCACTTATAAGTGCCATTCATTTGTTTAGTTTGACATTCAGTCAGAACTCAGCAGTACAGTACGGCACATACTCGTATACTACTATACGTTGACCTCCGACCTTTCGTTAAACCGCTATGCAGACTCACCGACATTATCCAATGACGTTTACTCACAGGTGAACGTGAATGTAAAAAGTAAATGCTAAGATAAAATACACTTCAGTGGGAAAAATATTTACAGTTAAGGTTAAAAGGCTATTAACGTTTTCTGCATTTTAAATTTGTGTTATTACTTTCTCATGTGAAATGTTTGTATGACTTACCTGAGGCGTAGTTTATTTGTACGCCTCTAACACGCAAGGTTTATATACGATGTGAGAGGGACATAGTAATGTACTTAGTATTAGCGTATAAATTTTTAACGTTGTTGCTTCACTCCGTTGCATTATGCGCAAAGGTTTACAAACCACTCAAAATCTCGCTTTTGAATAATAAATTGTCTATTTAGCTTCATTTATCTAACTCACGGTTAATAATTATTATCACTCATCTTCAACGGTAGAGAATTTTTGCGTATTCCGAAATAAAGTGTGTGATTTATTATATAATTTTGTCATATTCTTAAAAAGCGTTTACTTTGTGGCTTGTCATAATTATAATATAAACGTATCAATTTGTTTTGGACTACTTTATACGTTTATATTATAATTTAATTATGTACTTATTTTTTGGGAAGCGCCATTAAAGTTGGAAAAAATCGTTCAGTTGGGTTAGTCAAATTGGGAGCGTTCTTTATACGTTCACTATAAAACACTAAGTCTGTTTTCCTTAAGCCTCAAAACGTTCATACGATGAGCTATATAACTTTTTCTATGAGTAATTTCTACTTCAGCGCAACTCTTTTCTGATTGCAACATCGTTTCCATAGGGCTATAAAATAAATAACATTTATTCGTAAAATTGCATTTATCTTTTAAAATTTAAAGTAAATCAAATTTAATAATGTTATCATTCTTTTTAAGTTCTGCAAGTATTTCAGGTTTTATTATTTTTGTTGCGACAGCTGTTTCGTTATTCAAAGTCATTTTAAAAATGTTTCAGACAACAGCTGTCACAATAATGACCACTAAAATACTCGTATTGCTTAATAATGACATTATTAACACGACCTATTATTTATTCCATATTTTTGTCAAATCATGACAACTAGGTGTAGATTTTCATAGACCTTGTCAGAAGTCAGAACCAAATGGTTACATATCTATTTAATTTGTATTTCAAAGAACATTCAAGCAACACTAAATGTAACGGGATCAGTTTTCCTGTTCAATCACGTCTTCAAAGAAAACTCTAGAAGCAAATCCGACCTTTTATTGTTTTCATCGATAGGCAGGTTAATGGGTACCCACTCGTCTTCGTACCTTAATATTTGTCGGCATGGATAGCAATGTTTTATGCCCAAAATATCCAATAAATCAAATTAAATACACAACACGGAATGAAAATGAATGCTCAGACCGTTGTTGGTAAACATGATTTAACTTATTTCGTACGGGGAATGTTAATGACCTATTATGGTCGGCCCAGGCAGTAGCATTCATAATTCATACTTTATCTTTCTTCGAGACGATGACCGAACTAATTAATTACCCGTCCTCTGAGTAATTACCAACCTCGGTGACTTCCTTCGGCCATTATCGACCAGCTTAACTGCCTGAATTTCGATAATAAACAAATTCCGTCCGAGTTAAAAGCTCCTTCTCGAGCACGCCGGCGAGCTTCCCGTAGTATTCCCTTATCTCCCTATTTAAATAATAGTGGTGAGTCGGCGACCGTTCAATTATTGGAGCTATAAAAGAAATTAATCGCAGCTTATGCAAATATTCTTAATTCTTTGTTTTTTTTTTCAATAAGCCTTCATTTGAGACTGCTAATAAAAATAATTCACTTGATTAAAAAAGTTCCCTGTGAGAGAGAGGACGTGAAAGAAAAACATGATTTTTTCTTGAGTAATATTTTAACGATATAATGGTTTCCCAGGCATCACAACAATTAGCCAAATTCCTGAAAGTAAACAGAAAATATAACTTACCCGTTTTAATTAACCTTGAACTCGAGAATATACGGAGACCGCGATGGGTGGGCTGGCAATATGGAAGGAATGCCAGATGACGACACACCGATAACTATGACTTATTGGATGCCATCCTGTGGAGGCGACCTTGAGGCAGACTGGGAAAGAGGTGGACTGACTGCAAGAAGATTTTGCAGGAAGTCAAGGCCTGATGATGGACACGAATGGCTGAGTACTCATTAGTGGTCTTTGGACAAATCCCACCCTTGGATATGGCGTCGCGATGATGATGAAATGGTCACGTAAGCTTTAAAGCTGTAAACCTTTTAAATACATTTCTTTGGTATCTTACTTTCGGCCAAACTACATAGATGGCATTAGCGACCGATAGCAGCCGCTGTCAGTAAAGCAGTTAGGTAGCTTCATTGTTGGAAGTTCCCAAGGTCACCAGGCAGATCGAATACTACCTGGAATAAGAAAAGAGATTTGCTTCCGGATCTCCAATCTTGTATTATATTATGAGTTTCTTCGTTAATATACGATCCGTGTTTTGTTTTAAGAAGGCGTTTCATTAATACAAAAATACCTGCATACATTTTTTTCGCAAACTTAATTGCAAACATTACAAACTCTCTTATTATTGTAAAATATTTATATTAGGCAGTTTTTTGTTTGCTTATAGTAATGTTCTGTATGTTATTTATTGGTTTCTATCAGCGAATGTGTTCTCGGACTGGACTTAGAATAATTTAATGTTTCTTCTTTGATTCCTTTCGTATCAGCCAGTACCGGATTTACTGACGTTCAGGCTGATTGGCAATGAAAGAGAACCGTCTGAAAATGTACCACATTAATTAAAATCTATCATATTAATTCTCAACACGACAATTTCTCGATACAAAAATTAATCCGCAAACAATACATGCATTCCGTTAACACATCTCAACAAATACGAGTTTCAAGGTGATTTACAGTGTTGAAACTGGTTGATCTGTGGTACACCATGCCGAGATAATATATAGCATGTTGATTATTTTAGTATCGTTATATTGTAGTAGGTATTTACGTTACACTCTAGTCCACAGAAGAGACGGTTCTTCTTTATTATATTCTCTAGTGCTAGTCGTTCGGATATGGTCACCGTATGGTATTCCATCTGACGATTTTTTTTATAACATTTTCAGAGGAAGATTCTTCATAATGTTGATGTTAAAGATATCTAAAAATCCGCACTGAACCACCATCCCATAAGAAAAACTTTTTCGCATAGGATTAAAAATGTATTGCATAAAGAGTGATACATTACGAAGACACTATCATGCGAGAAATGAGACTTTATCAAAATGACAACCCTCGAGCAATAAATAAAAATACATGTTTTAAATTTGTGAAAAGATTTACATTGCGATTTGCGATGTTTTTTCTTTATCCGCTCCCATTCTCCGCCATAAGAGTTGAGGCCTCATCTTTTTTATGGCTTCCCGTCTCATCAAGGTACATCCGGAACAGGGTTCAACGGAACCGATATAAATACAGACGCCAAGGGCCTCTCCGTTCATTTCTATTGTTGATAAAGAGAAATTATAATGAATAATTCCCTCCGTTACTTCATGTTTAGTAAAACAATTAAGTCGATTCTGTATATTTTAATAGATTTTCGCACGGATTTACTATTGTACCGAGGCGGAGAGAAAGGCGGTCCCTGCCTTTAAACCAGGAAATGGTTTTATTTATACCTTTGTACTTGCTACATAAGAAACCTTCAGATAATGGCGAAATCTGAAAGTTTGTATGGGTAACATTGCGCTGTTTTGCTTCATCGACTCGAAGATTTTAATTGAATGGATTAGTGATAACCTAAATAATACAAAAATACCAGTATTATTTAGGAGTTACTCGGGTAATAAACCTAATGCTATATGTTGATTAAAGATTGTAGTTTACGTCGATAGATATTTTATTTAGTAATCAATCGGTCCCTATGCCAGATGCAGTAATCTAGATTTCATCTCGCACGAACGGCGATGAACATAATTTCGCAAAGTCAATTTAACACGAACGAGGTTTGTTTCCCATTGATTCCCTGGGAGCGCTTAGCCGGGAAAGAATTTCAAAGAGCTGCCTAGATCAATCCTCATTCAGAAGGGTTATTTGGCAAGGGCTATTGAGGAAATCTTCTATTTACGCGACGTATCTTTCTGTAGGATTTACTTGCAAATCCCCATTCGTCCCCTCACTCCCCGTTACGCAACGGAAAAAGATTCCTTTCAGAGTACTTGTTCAATTTTTTTTAGATAAAAGCCCTTACTTAAGTATGTTCTCCGGGTACTCGAATGATAAACATCTCGAATCTGTTGTACCGGGAATACCTCAGGGTCCAGCGCTGGGCCTGACTAGAGATGAATAATGCCCTAAGCCTTCAAGCTGTTAATTCATGTACTCGGCAGATGCAACGAACACAGTCATGTTTGTTGCTTATGATGATACCCGTGATAAGAACCGAGAACTCCACATAGTGACTACACCAGATGTTATCACTCGTGAAATATTGTTATTTCTTTGTATCACGACGTAAAAAAACAATATAAATTTTTAAAATTTTTACCGCTTACTCGTTCTTTTGAAAGCACGTGCCTATTTATGTATACCCATATATATATAATCCAAGCATTAATTGCCGCAGCGATCAACCATTTTTTTGATTTATTTTCCAAAGCTTCATTGTCATGATTTCAAACCCTGATTAATGAATTATCGATTACCGGCTACATGTCCGCAAATCTAAGCTCGATTTCAGCTGTCCAAACAGCGAAAGGAGTAATGAAGCGTGGACCATTAAAATTATACTTACGAGTTCTGAAGAGAAGCGTGTAATAGAAAAAAAATCATCCACGAAATTGTCGTGATGCGGACATTAGCCCTGCAAAGCAGCGACTCTCTTCACGCGTCGTGGCACGCGCATGTTTGTTCAGTTGTTGCTCCCGTAGACAGATGATCTCGCCGACACGCTGATTAATTATTGTTAAAATACGACAAAAATAAAACAAACCAACTACGAAAAAAAACCCCGCCGTCAATATGTCAGATCAAAGGATACACTATTTGTTACACGTCAAAGAAATGTTTCCAAGAGTCGATCAGATTTTAGAACCTTATCTATAGTACTCACACCTCCCTATTGGGTAATTTATAAGAGTCGTGCTAGAAAAAGCTTCTAGACATTATACAATAAGCTATTCTTCGTACGTATCTGAAACTCTGGCTCGTGTGGTCCACAGATCAGCATCCCGTGTCAGTGACTTTCTCCATATTAATAGTCGCCGCATGCCCGTCTACTTATCATAATAACAATCTGTTCCCCATTGTTTCTTAAGAACTTGAATGTTTGCTTACATTGTCTGTAATTTATCGTCAAGCATAGCAGCATGCCTCTGTCATTTCCACAATTAATTGAACTATTAAACGGCTTGTTAAGAACTATGCGTTCAGAAGTTACCTCCGAATTCCCACCGAGATATTCTCTAATTACGTTTAATTAAGAGCACTTAGCAAGCAAATATTGTTTAAGCATTTACACGTGTTTTTGAAAGTTCGGTTAAAGATGATAGCGTAGCAGACAATGGTTTATGAAAGCTGGGATTGTCTGCTTTGTTAACATCTTCATCGTGACAGAAATTGGTTGATGTTTCTTATATCTACTGTAAGAATAAGCGCATGCTTATTTTGTAAACATTTGTATTTGTGACACACTTCCGCAAAGTGGAAACATTCCAGGCAACGCAACGCGTAACGCCTTCGGAGCCGAGCTGATCGAATAATAACACCAGAACGGTGGACCGTAAATGTGATACAAAACAGCCGTTTGCGGGAATTTATTCTCCTATACAGTGTAATAATATGACCTTTATCAGATTTCCTGTAAATTAATGTGGATTATTTTATTTGTTTCAGGTATGTACCGCTAACTGGCCTCCTAAACATTACAAGTCTGGTAAATATATATTTTTATTATTTTAACCAAAACAAACATAATTACATACAGTGTTTAGTAAAAGATAATAAATAAGAAATCTCAATGTCGCGGGAATGATATTTGCGAACGCCTGTTTTTAGGAATGGAAAATTAAAATAATAACTCTACTTTATCTTACCTACGTTTTCATATTACCAGGTTATCTTTTTTTTAGACTTAATGTTTTTCGTCCGTTATAAATTGGATCCAAAAGCTAAAGGAAGCACGCACAATCGCGTGCAAGCTTATTTAAAATGCACAGTAAAACTGCTTATCTCTTCGGGCTGATTGATTCTGGGGATACCCTTTATCCTCCTTGCCATAAAACTTTTTCCTCGGTTCCGTAATAGAATGTAATAGATTATTTTATTTTATTTTACGGCATATTTTAATTTAGGATTCTTGCCAATTATGAATCTTTTTACCTTCGAGATGATGTCCTTTGTAGAACGCATTTGCTTTGATGGGTCCCATCACGATAGTTGTTAAAATAAAAGGCTTCGTTCCCGTTTACCCCGACCTCATTTGTTTTATGTTTTTTTCTTGGAGGGGCGACATTCATTTTATGTCCATCCACCTTTTTATTGACGGGTTCTAGACTTTCGACTTATTTATGGACGGTCATTTATCGCAAAGGTCTATAATCTATACCGTGACTTTCGCGACACGTATTTTATGATTCTTAAAAAACCGACCATCAAATTGGATATTTTGTAACGATTCTTTTTATAGGCTTTGAGGAGGCAATTTATATTCCCTCATTCATAAACTTTATTGATTTGAATATAAACACTCCTTTCCAATTTACGCTCCCGTGGGAGTAAATAATACTGTTCGATCAATCACCGCGTTATGAACGGTGTGTTGTTTTAAAATCTCTGTTGAATTTAAATCTATGTTGGGAAACCTACGCTGAAAGAGTTCATTAATATTCATTTATATCCGTCACGCATGAAGTACTCCCATTGATAGAATTAAGGTAAAATCATCCCCGATGGAAACAGTAAAGAACGATGATATCCAGACCTTCTCTCGGTATACAATTGTTCAATCTGTAGTCTGTAGTCTATAGTCCCCTTCCCAGGCCTAATTGCCGATAGTCCACTAGGCCCAGCAGCCGCAGCGGGAAGGACACATACAGATACAGTGTGCTATCCTTACTCCGAATTATCTGGCTTTAGGACAGATCCCAGAATACAAGTATTTCTCATTAACTTGCCGCTGCCGGGTCCGGCTTTTTTTACCTCTCGTGTAGCTGTGGTTTCGTAGTCCATTATTTTTCCGTGCACGTACTGCGGCTTTAAGAAACAGAATACGTGATCTGTACAAAAGATACTCGATTGGTCGAAGTGTACGCCGCGTTGTTTTCTTAAGCTTGGATTTTTTTAACAACTTCTTTGTACTAGGGAAACAATGAGATACGGGGATGCCCCAGGCAACAAGTAACTTTACTTAAGACTCCGTAAGCAGTAGGAGGAAGCCGGTACCACCCGCCGAAATAACTTCCATCTTAGGGGGCTCGAATTACCGCGATGTCTTTTATTAAGAAAGTTTAAATTAATTCGCAGTTGTTCGATAATTTGAGAACTTCCATCATAAATTGATATAAAATTATTTCGCAACCCCTTGGCTCGATTCTAACTAGAGAAAGCTCCTCCCCGTCTTGTGTTTAGCGCGAATCCGTTAACATTGTTTAGACCCTCTAAATCGCTTTATAATGCAAATAAAATGAGTTCCAGCAGTGTTCCAAGTAATCAAGATTATACACTTAATATTCAATTTGAGTTGTAATCTCTTCCCTTGATCTAATTCACTTCCAGCGCAAATGAATCTCAAGTAACATACCAATTACAAGCTCGACTTCTATTCTTCACTGCGCTGGGTTGAGTTATCTGCTAAAGATACGATTATCTAATACCTACGTAGATGCTGATCGTAGATCGCAGGGGAGGGTTGGTCCGACGCGACACGGTCTGGAATGATGGATGAAATCCTCAATGGAAAGCATTTCCACCACCCCCGGCCGTACAACTTCTGATTTCCTTTGAACTTTGCGCAAGCTTTTTATTACTCTCAAATTTCACTTATTTTGTGCGGGTCGTTAGTCTCGCGAAATTTAACTTGGTTTATCGCAACTTTCCTACGTTGTTTATAAACATAGAAAGCAAAGTTTAACATTTTAAACTACCAACAGGCGAGAAGACATTGACGTCTGTTTAAACTGTTGAAAAGTTCCAACAAGTTAAAATATTTATCACTATAAAACAACCTTTCATTGTCTTCTTACAAGCCCATCTTGTTCACGTAAAACTCAATTGAATTTCGCATGTTTGCCCTTAACCAATTCTTCGAAAATGAACTAGCCGATATACGTTCATAGAACTTTCTTTGTCTATTAATATTTACAGCTATCGAAAGCTCGGAAACTCGAGAATGTTAATATGTAATTGTATATACATTGTTGTGTAACCTTTTCAACGTTATCATTATAAGAAGTTTCCGACGTTGCCGGTAACATTAAATATTAGTAAGTTATGTTTAATGTAAAAGCCATCACGCACATTCCTGTTCCCAATGACAGCTCACCCCCACCCCCGCCCAGCCTGCCCCGGCAGTACCCCGAGGGATGGTTTCAATGATTACGTGCGATTGTTAAATTAGGTTGGGGGTTCTTGAAAGGGAATCTTCTAAACAAAAGCCTCGGGCGAATCGTATCATGATTATAAAATTAAAAGGTTTGCGTGTGTTAACCTCTGCAGGCCTCCCAATAAACCTTTGCCCTGTTAACGCGTGGAAATCCAGGCAACGTAAAGATTGTAGATATCACGGATTTAAATAATATATTTGATGTATCATTGAACAACATGTTCTGGGAAGGAAAGCACGCGGAGCAACAACATGTTTACTTTGTTTTAATGTAAATTTATAATAAAACGTTTAACCATATAAATACAATATAAGCAGTTAGGCATGTAGCTACCCGATGCTTTTCTGAATCGATTTTTGTGTTTCTCTAATCAACACTGTTGACATGTTGAAAGACTTGAAGGAGTCTTCGAGATTACTGGTTTATTCGAAAAGAATTTGTTGCATACATCATCGATATTTTTTAAGCGCGCTAACGTGCCTTCTCACTTGATGTGTGTATAAGTATATTCAGCAAGATTTGATAGTATCTATGCTAGGTATGATTTGTGAAGGTATTCTCACTGCAAATTATTATGTGTGCGCTTCCACTTTTTCAAGCTAACAATCTGCCCTGATTATGACCACTGCTAGGGTTGTTCGAGGCGTGGAATCAGTACCTAAGGAAAAAGCACAACATGGCTATTTTTGAACCCTAAAGTCAAACAACATAATATTATAACAGTGTTTATTAAAAGTAAACGCGAGGGTCACTGCCTCATATGTGATGTTAGTGAGATACCTGTAAGACTAAAGACTGGAGGCAAGATGTTGTGTTGAGAGAAAACTTCAGCACAGCCTCCAAGCACAAAGCACGAAGCATCAAGCATCAAGTACCCCAGTAAAAGGAAGGTCTGGCAGCCACCGCTCGCTCGGGATTATCCCTCCTCACCCCCTGTCCTTAATGAATCCTTTACGGAGATAATGAACTTTGCACACAGTTTATGAATATTTCAATAACACGGTCTGTACAGGATATTATATTGATTACAATACCGAGATTCGCAGCTTACTTACTTAGGGTATGATGATTGAAAGATCTTAACGAACAGTTTCCATGTATATTAGATTTTGCCTGTTTGCGAAACCACTCGCCCAAAGAATAAGGTAAAATATGCGAACAAATCACCAAGTCTAACGACGTGGGCATCGGAGCTTTTTGTTGTTTTTTGGGTTCTAGAATAATTTTGTAAAGAGTGGAAAATCTTGTTTATTTAAATGATGTCCCATAACTCAGAGTAAACAAGGAATCCCAACAAATCTTGGTTCATCCCGAGGGACGCTGGTCCCGCGATGTGTTCATCTAATCAAAAATATAATCTTCCGTTCGCTCGTCCCGTAAATGTGATTACATAAATTGTTTTCGGGCGAAGGCACAAAAAACCCGTTCTTTGCCACCGAGGAAGCTAAAGTCCGAACCCGGCCTTAAATTATTATACTAGGGTTGCTAGGATTAAATCAATTTTTCAAAGTTTTTTCCTTTATTTAAGTATCCATCAACTTCAACACGACGTCGTTCTTGGAATTGTTATTTCGCTTTCTTCGTGGGAGGGGGAGTGTGAAATGTTTTGTTCGTAGGAGGAAAAACTTTGTTACATTTGTGTAGATAGATTTAAGCTACCTTCTCGGATCTAGTTTTTTCTACATCCTCTCTCATCTCCGCTGTGTTTCTATCTTCGTCCAATTAAAATTATGAAAACCGAGTATTTCTTGCAGTTTTTTGTCTTCTATATTTTGGAAAACATTTTTGGTCATTTTGAAAGTTGATAGAGGCACGTCATGCCGGGTTTGTCATCGCTGCAATCATTTATCAATATTATGTATGCTTCCTGGTTTATTTAGTAGAGCCCTGTTCCCTGCTGGCGCCCCTCGGCCTGGTCCGAAGACGCCCGCTCCGTGGAGAGATGTTTTGCTTTAATTACAAACCCGTCAGAAGGCGTGGCAAGACTGGAACCCGAGAGTGCTGGAAGATTTTAACTTCACTCAAAAATGAAGTGAATTCTCAGGGGCTAAGTAGCCTTTTAAATACTTTATCCCTCGCTCTAAAATAACCTAGTTTAATTAACGTTTTTTTTTTATTACTGCGGCGTGTTTTTTTACTAACTAAATTATTTTTTAGGATCTCAATATTGAATGGAAGCTGTGAATGTATTCGAGGCTTTGATTTTTTTTGTTTGCTTATTTATTTTATTTACATAAAGATCGAACCAACGAAGATTTTGAATAATATTATTTCTTGTCCAAAGAAAATTGATCGAAAGCTCAACTGACTATTAAAGACCACCCTCGAATAAATAGATTGGCGTTTAATTACTTTGAAATACCAAAATGTATTTTAATGTTTTGAATTCTGTCCGAGTCAAAGCAAGACTTTGCTTTGAGGAAAATATGGTTTCTTCTGGTTTGAGGTGAAGTAGGGAATTTCTTTTAACCGGACCAGCATTATGCTGTCGATATGCCCGGAATCCGACTAATGAACGTTCTTTCCTAAGCCGGAGACTTTCCAGGCACCGGGCGCACGGAGGTTCGAACACCAAATTTAGGTGACCAACTTATAATTTCAACCATGTTCAAATCTTAATAAAATTATTTGTATTGATAATAGGACAGTTGTGCAAATGAAGTACTTAATTTTTGGGCATGGAAAAATATGTTTAAGGCGCGTACGGTTTTCAGTTAAGAATTGATATTTGTCTATTTCTTTTATGAATTGAATTATTGAATCTTTAATGTACAGAGTTTTAAACGTAGGCACTTGAAATTCATCAAATAGGCGATCCGTCGGGTAGTCCGAAGTTTTTTTTTAATATAATTTTAATTATTATTCATTGAACAATTTCTACTGAAAGAAGGTTAGATTTAAATGCGGATCCCCAAATAATGATAACATATTGTAGAGTGGATTGAACTAAGGCATAGTATATTGAGTATAGATTTTTTAACGATAAAAAATTGTAATTCTTAAATATATATATATATTAGTTTTCTAATTTTTTTTACTACTTGACATATTTGGTCTTTCCATTTCAAATTTCGATCTATAATTACTGCTAGGTATTTGATTTTATTTTTCGTTTTTAGTATTGTGCAGCTTGAAGAGCAATCATTTTTAATGTGACTTAGAGTTATCATGTATGGCGATGTCAAAGTTTTCAGGGGTGTCGTTCGTTTGTATTGCAAATAGAACTACAAAAGTTTTTTTCACTATTTAGTGATAGTAAATTAATGTCGAAAAAGTCTTGAGAGTGTTCATGTCTTCGATGGATTTTAATTTTACTTTTTCCCAAGTATTTTCACTTATTATTAAAACTGTGTCATCGGCATATGAAGTAATTTGGCCATGTAGTGGTAAAAAGAAGATGTCGTTAACATATATGGTAAATAGGATCATATTGTTCTAATATCCGCTAATTATATGTCTTTGGAATAAGTACACAGATGTCACCGCTATTCAATGACACAGGTACATTGACTCTGTGCAGAAACGGGCGGTCCGTTTGATAGATTCGCCTATCTTAACAAATGGGTTGCTATCTTTGGAGCACAGACGTTGGGTGGGAATGCTGTCCTTGTTCTACCGGTATTTTAATGGAAGATGCTCCGAGGAACTAGCGTCATTGATCCCTTCGGCTGCGGTGCATAGTCGGGAAACACGCCAAACGCGCGCCCAACATTTGCACACGGTTGACATTTGTCACATGAGAACGGGTCGCTTCTACGACTCGTTCTTGTGTTCAACAGCTCGGCTGTGGAATGATCTGCCGGCCTCTGTGTTTCCTCCATCCTATAACATGGGTCTCTTCAAGACCCAAGTTCACTCCTTCCTATCCTCTAAAAGATCCTCCACACAGCATCCCCAAAGATGATATAGGCTTTGAGGGAAATTATTTCCTCCTTGGTCTCCTGTGTGGAGTTACTATAAAAAAAAAAAGTTGTCACGTTAATTTGATCGGCAAAAAACCGGACAATTTATGAAGAAGTATAAAACCATCGTTGAAATGAAAACAAGCTATCTTCAATTTGAAACTTTTATTGTGCAAAAAATCCTTGTCGTAATATTCGTTGTAATACAGCTTTTGGAAACGAATAGAGTCGAAAAGTGTGTGATAGTGATATAGGCCAATATAGGGTTCATTTTTGTGGGAATTTCACCTCTTGCTCGATGTATCCTGTTTGATATAACTAAAAATACTATCTTGAGGAGTATAGTATTTTTAAAATTTATGAACGGGGTCAGGTTGCAACCGAAGAGATGAAGATTATTAAATCTGAAACATTTTATTATCGTAAAATGATTATTACAAAAGCCTCCTTAAAATTATGGAAAAATGGCATTCTTCTAATTGAATTTTTTCGCTTTTTCGTTGTACTTTTAAATTATTTTTACTCTCTAATTTCTTAAGGCAGGAACATCTTTTCAGCGTATATGGACTGCACACCACTGATATCTACATTTCATTGTTATCTACTCATTTTGGGAGTTGGGTATGGTATGGGTACCTTCAAACCCGGAATCGTTAATTGGATAACCAACACTTCTGCCATAGGTCACACAAAGTTGTTCGCCACGTTAGATGACTTTGCAGGTGTACCCGGGTTCATGTGGTGAGGTTTGTCCAGGTCTTGGCGGCGGATGTATCTGGCCACCAGCTGGGTGGATTTGGAGCGACCGGTTGAAGGAAACCCCTTGACCTCTCCAGCCGAACTGTTTCGACTCATTGCCTTGACCTCTCCAGCCGAACTGTTTCGACTCATTGCCTGCAGTAGGAGGGATGGATTAATACGTCCGTTATTGAACACACCTACCCGCAGATTCCTACCCACCCCTTGAAACCCCTTGACCTCTCCAGCCGAACTGTTTCGACTCATTCCCTGCAGTAGGAGGGATGGATTAATACGTCCGTTATTGAACACACCGACCCGCAGATTCCTACCCACCTCTCAAAAATGTTCCATCCCAGAACTTCCTCTTCCTCCTTTCCTTAAAAACAACCTCCACACACCATCCTCAAAGTTGATATAGGTCCTGAGGGAAATTGTTTTGTTAAAAAAAAATGTTTTTGAAAAATACTTTTGACCAGCTAAACTTTGAATCAGACCGTTGTGGGGCGTCGAGAGTTTGAACCCCCTTTGTCGTCGAAACGCTGATCCTATGTGACATCCCATCGTCAACCTGGCCATTACTGGGCCGGCTGTTAGGTCGAGAGAAGAGCTCAGGAGATTAATCAGAGGTTGATGGGCGCAATAAAGTGGATTCTATTACGTTGCCGACTTGGCCAAAGAGGTTATATAAAACACCGTTAGGGGTAATTTGTTTCGATTACGCCCGATACGCTGTTGTTTTGAGCTTAGCATTAGGGTATTTGCTACGCGTATTTTTCCAATTACTGTGCATATTGTATTATTGCCCGAGGAAGTCTACTTTAAGATCATGTTAACAATCTCGAAGATCGCTTTAAAGGAAACCTTACCTGTGCTTGATGTATAATCATGTATAGGTATATTTTAGATAAATGTGTTTTTTCATGTGCGTATTTCCTTTGTAGTGTCGGTTATCTAATAATTTTGTTTTGAAGAGCTTTATTCACAATGTACATTTGTTATTTATTTTTATTTGTTAACCATGTTTCCTTGTTATTTTGACTCCCCCCCCCCCCGACTACCCTCGCCTAACAATATCTAATTACTTCTGTACTTCTATAATTTAAGGTAGTTTTAAGAACACGGAAGTGTCAAAACCGGCAGCAAATTATTAATTAATATTAATACAGGTAATAAATTTACATTGTGAATTAAACACTTTAAACGCAAAATGCCTAGAAATTCTTACATAGTTAATGCCCGAGAATTTACAATACATGAATCGTATTATTAAAAAAGTGCCTAGTGGTTTTGTCGATCAATATTTTTGTTGAAACAAGTCTAAACAAAATGATCCAATATGAAACTGAAGCATTAACGCACTTAAAACGTGGACTCGGGAAAAGTGCGTAATATAAACAAAGCAGCAGATACAGAGATGCCAGAAGAGATACCCTCGGATTGACGGCGCCCAACCTTTCGAGTTAGAAATCAATTTTCTCTTTTCCCTATATCCCTTTGTTCGGCATTGGATAACTTATTACAACTCCTTTTATATTTCCCTGGCGTTCTTCTTTTTCTTTTCCAATTCGTGTAATTTCCATCCCTCGCAGTGGCCGTGCGGCGGCGGGTCGCATTAAGCCATCATTTTGATGTGAATTCAGATGATTGGAGGTCGTTACTTATTCCGTTTGATGTTAAATTCTAACTAATAATTTACTTCAAACGAGCCGTAATAAATTACGAATTTAAAAAACACGAATAAATTTTAATGATTTAGGTCGCGAAAGTTATCACGGTGAGATTGGCAATCGCTTAAATAAACCATCGAATGTAAGGTTCTCTTTCTTCGCTCGCTTTTCACATTGGAGTCTCGATCCCGCAATTGATTCTTCCGGGATTCCCTCTCAGAGGCAAACCGAGGTTTTTATAATAGCTATTCCGCAAAACATCAATTTCTCCCGAATAGAATACTGGTATTAGTGCCGATAAATTGGTATTGAAAGCTTTTACCCTATACAGCGTGGACTATTTTATTACTTAATTTAGCCGAAGCTCTCCACAATCCCGCTAAAAGATATCCCACATAAAATATTGTGGTCCCATCGAGTAATCTCGGTATACGTCATCACATAAAATAGTCTAATATTTAATAACATATTTAGCTTCCCCCTAATGTTTATGACTGTTTCGTATTGTGTAAAACTAAACGGCGTTTCTTACTGCGCATCTCTGTTATTATTGACTCGGTGGGGAGTTGGATGTACATAGGAAGTAGGAACCATGACCTGGAACCGTAAAAACATCGGGCATATATCACTATTCACGACGTGTGTTTGCCACATAAAGTAGGAGGAACGGAATAAAGCGAGGATATATGTGCTGAAGATCCATCAAACACACTTGTACTCTCTAAATATTATTTCTCTGACTGTTTTATATTCCCATTAAGGAAGGATTCACTTTGTATTAAATTTATCGTCCAATAAATTATCACTTCCCACTGACGAGGACTCTATCCGTTATCAGAGTATTTTCTTTTGTATCTCGTTCTCTTTATTTAAGTGGCGCTTCAGAAGGGAAAACATACACAGTCTCGCAAATCTCCGCAACTTACGTTTAAGTACCTAATTCTCTGGGAATAGTTGGTATTGGGTATTGTCTCTACAGTCGACAGTACAGTCCGCAAGCGGCAGGCGGCAGGCGGCAGGACGATATTATGGGAATCTGATATTGAGGTTATTATAATGCCGTCTTAGCCGTCTGGTCGCTGCGATGGCAAGACGAGCGCGAACGGGTGAAACTTAATATGGTGATAGTTGAGCTTATTGGGAAAGGACAAGCTCCGGCGAAGGGTGAAGAGAACTGTGAGAAGTTTCATTATGCAATGGGATATTGCAATATTGCGGCCACTGGACGTGTTCTACAAACTAGACGATCATATTATGTACTGCAATTTCTGTCAACTGAGGCGTATCATAACTCGATATTGTATATGTTAACTATTTGACCATCTTGAGACTTTTCGTAATTCGCTGAACTGAGTCGAACTACATATACTCTGAAATAAAGCAATAATTGCTCTGTAGGAACCATTCATTTACCGAAATATTGTTCACGAGTAAATTTCTTTTACAAATTATAATGTCAATTTATTACTACGTAATATTCTACTCTGTTCACTTTGCACTATCTGTAGTAAGTAGGTTCGCTTCGCTTTAGGGTTCATCCAGCGCTAGCTTGCAGTTTATACGTAAAGTACCGTAATCTCGTAACTCTCACCTTTTAATAATAATAACAAATGGATTATCTCTATAGCGCCGTTTCCGTGAGAAAATCACCTCAAGGGCGCTTTACAACATAATTTATCTAACCTATACATACCTTATCACTTGGACTTATATCTAATAATTTACATCTTAGATTTATTTCTAATGGATTACAGCTGAGATTTATAACTAGAAACTACTTAATTCAGACTTATAATTAGTGACTTACATCTAAGACTTATGTAAGTAGCGACAACTAAGACCTGTAACTAGTAACTTAAAACTAGTGACAAACATGTTGATGAATAGGTGAGTCTTTTAAACAATATTGTAGAATGGTTAACATCTATGGTTTAGGAATAGAGACTTACAACTAACATATTTGCATTTTAGAATAAAATATGTAATGATTGTTGCTCTTGTTTTCAGTTATAATTTACACAACAATGGAACGTGTTTATGTGTGATACAAAATGTTACTATGTATTAGATTTTATGAGGGACCAACACTGAAAACACGCTATTATCACAATGAATGAAGCAAAAAGTGTGTGCCAAGATCGAGTTCTCTGGCGGTCCGTACTCTGCCTACCCCTGCGGGGAAACGGCGTGAAGGTTCGTTAGTTATCACATATTCGTAAAAAAATAATTTAGTTTGTGGCCTGCCATGATTATAATATAAATACTTTTAATTCAGTTCGTTTCGGAAGTACCCTTCCTTGGTCAGGACTATTGTTGAAACTAACATAAGATACAAAATAGTGACAGACATACATGAATATTTAGGTGTTGAAGTGGGAGGCGACCCAAAAGGGAAGGTGTAATTATGGGTTTTTCAGGGGAACAGAGCGGTTCACTGGAAAAATATCTAGAATAGTACTATACGATAAATTTACTTGTGCTTCTAAATTATCTAATAAGACAGCAAATTTTAAAAGGGGCAGTACAGTATAGTTATTTAATTAGAATTTTAAAAGGGGCAGTACAGTATAGTTATTTAATTAGAATTTTAAAAGGGGCAGTACAGTATAGTTATTTAATTAGAATTTTATTTTTCAAAAAGGTAACTTAAAAGCACTTTGTGTTCGTTGTTATAATAAATATTATGAAATATCGATATAATACAAAAAAAATCTCAATAAAGGCGTTGTTGCTTTTTCTAAATTTATTCTTGTTTTTACATCAATTAACAGCGTGACAGGATACTTAGGTTTTACCGACTGACTGATTTTTTTGTAATTTTTAATCTATGGACGCAATATGGCGTTTCATTGCGCTTAAAGCGACGCGACAGGCTCGGGCTTTTTTCAAAGCGCACCCTGTTGAATGGCAGCTTAATATTAAATTTCATTACGACCGAAAGTTTTATCTTATTTGCAATTTGTCACCTCGTCGGATAAGAAGAGCGGGGGCATTAGTAGGTGATTTATGAACCCGAAGATGATAAACAATTTTCAGTTCAGTTCCGTTTACAAGCTTCGAAATCATTGGTCCGTGTAATCTCTGCAAACACGACATTTCAAGTAATATTTATGGCTTCGAGCTTATTGTTTCTTTTTTCGAGCTACAAAATACTACATATTTTTTTATTTACTGTCTATTTCTTTTTAAATCTTTTATGAAAACTCGTCTCTTAGGCATAAATATCGACCCTATTGCAGAGCTATCACGTAGTATTATTAGTTTCTATGTAAAGGTTGTACATGTACGAGACTTATAGAGAGTATGTAAGTATAATGCATATTATTTTAACACAAGTATAAAGTCACAGTATTCACAGTCCTCCTCCTCACTAGAGTTCCCTGTTTTTGTTTTTACTAAATATCCATTTGTCTTAAATTGTCATTATATAACATAGTTTGTAAGTTCATAATCACTCAGTTCGCCATGTTTTGACTTTATTTTTAAAGATATTCATTTGTGTAAATTTTCTCTTGATTGATTTGGTAAGGTATTATACTCGTATAGTTTCGCAGCATGAAATTTAATATTCCTCTGTCCAAAAGATGTATTAAATTAGGGAATAACCAGTATATTTTGACTTATTGCCCTGGTACAGTATTTATGTTCGGCAGTGGAGTATTCAGATTTTTTTTTTTAAAGTTTAAATAACAATTTTTTTTAATAAAGTTTTTGAATATTGATAATTTTAAAGTTTTTAAATATTTCGTCCTCTTTTAATTTTGCAGTATTGTGCTAATCTAGATCTTGTCTATTTTTTTTATTTTTATAAAACATAACAGATAAGGGACTGATCGATGTCTGTCTGATTGGAAAATTCCTGTATCGAGACGTAGGTACATGTATTATATAATAAGGTTTTTTTGTTGTTTTATGGTTTTAACCCATTAATGGCGATCTTGGCCATAATTAATCAGTCAGATTTTAATACTAGAGATTGTTCTTAAAATTACTTACCTTTAAAGGTGTAATATGTAATATTTGGCAAATAAATTACAGCGTAAATTTATAAATTTATATGTAAAATTTTATTGCCATTTTTATAAATATATAAACTGTAATAAAAATTGAGAAAGAAAGGGATAGTCGAAATAATATTAGTATAAGAACAAAGATGTTAGATTTTAGGATATAGTTGAGGTGTATAAATAGAGCTTAGGCTGTAAATGATGTTTCGTTAGACTCCTATTTTCCACCTTCCTCGACATCAAATATGCAAATAACATTTTCCGTTTATTTCAAGAAACCTTGTTTAATGTGAGTAAAATAGCAAAGTGAGGTAACTTTTTACTTTGGTTTAACTTTTAACTTGTATTTAACATAAGGTTTAATGTTATTTTATAGCCTTGTACAGCGCTTTTGAGTTAATATTACATAAAAATGGAACTGTTACAATTAGCCATGTACCTATTATTGTAATTATTACCCCTATAACAATAAAATCATTTAAGGGGTAGTTTAACTTTAGTAAACGTATTTTCTAGCTTTGTATAACGCCCTTAAAGTAGTTATTCCCGAGATACGCTATAAAGTAATACAATCTAATTTAAGTAGTTTAACATTAGGTTTGAGTTATTTTCTAGCCTTATAAAGTGCTCGTGAGGTGATTATTCCCAAAAATACCTGTAAAAAATAGTAAAAATAAGTATTTTTGAAAAAGTTTAATCATTTCCAACATGTCTTCGGAAGAAACCTTTTAATGTATCCATGAAAACGTCCCCACATTGACGTTTCAAACTGTTTTGTATTATTACCGTCGCGGATCAGGGCTTCGGGTCGGCAATTAATTTTAACGAACGTGCGGGACCGTTTCAAATGTTCCTTATTCCTGAAACCCCGCGTACAGTATTAAAAAAAAAACACTTGACATTTGAAATTTTATCACCGCTGCCACCGTGGTCCTACCCTTTATGGTAAATATCACCAAAGACAGAATATGCTCGCAGACTGCGCTGGTTTTTTACGAACCTTTTTCTATTGACGCATTAACACACTAAGGAATTAAAAAGCTGATTAAAATTAAATGTCACGCCTTGTATGGGAAGCCTACCTCTATCAAACCCTGAAAAGTTTTCTAGGATAACCTAAATAATAGAATGTGTGATGTAAAACACAATTTAGATTTCGCACAAAGGTAAGTGTATTACCCCCCCCTCGAAAAGGAAGTATTCGCCCTCGCAATGGAATTGGCAGAGGAAGGTTGAAAGTAAACTGAATGCTGTAAATATGATCTCTAAGGCGAATGTGTGGTAAAACCATGTATTATCTTGTGAAAAATGTTGAGATTCGTAATGAATGCAAGGCTGATGTAAGCGTAATAAGCAAGGATAAAAAAATGTTGAAAAAAGAGAATGTATGAGACGTTGTATGAAAGTGAATGAAGCAAGAAGTGTAAGATCGAGATGTTTGGCGGTCCGTCTTGTCTGCCTACCCCTGCAGATAAATGAACGGCGTGATGGTTAGTTAGTTACAACTTGATGCATAAAGCCTTGACAAAATAAAAATTACATAAAAATATATTATAATAATAATACATAAAAATTTTAAAATCACCTATTAAATTTAAAACATTCCTCGAATTACTTTTATTTACTTTACTAAAACTCTTTATCTTCCCCGTCATCACTGGCGGGCTGTGTACTATTTCATTAAATATTTAACGTCAATATCAAACAAGCTTTATTACTTCCTGAAAATACAGTTTTTTTAGCCGATTGCATGAGCAGTTTCTATCCGGTTAATATTTAGTCATATATATTATTGAAATTCAATGAAACGAAACTCTATTTAAAAAAAAAATCGAAATTCAATTGATATTGTTGCGTGTTTACAGTTCATATTCCGGTTATTTTTATAAAAATAATATTTCAACCATTTTTGTTTCCTCTCCTGTTATTATACTCAAATTACACTTTTTACTTCACTTCCACAACACATTACTCCAACCCCCAACCACCCCAAAACCCACCCCTTCCTCGACCAGTTTACCTCAAATAATCCATCTTTCTGAACCTACTGCTTTGATTTTTTTAGAACGTTTAAAAAAATACACATTTTTTAAAAAGAAAAGATACTTATGTAGCGATAAGTTATTAGCATTATTAGTAATTTTTAAAAATGGAAAAACATTCCCATGTTATTAATAACCGTAATGATTAAATAAATGACCCTTTTTAACGTTATTCCACTTTTATTTTTGACCGTGACTGGTTCCAGCCTGTGACGGCTATCAGACTGGTACAATTAATGCTTAAACTATGGTTTATATACAATTTTGGGTGTCGGGGGTAACAAACCATGATTTTATTTAGATTATATTTTTAAGTATTTTTGGTGCATGATTTTACAAACTTGACTTCTGTGGCATTTTTTGAATTTATTCATAATATTACTTTATATATCATTCAGGTTTCAAAAATCATTTTTAAGGTGGATTACAGTTGTTTTTATTGTAAAGATCATTTTATATATAGTATATAATGAAAGGTTGGTGAATACTGATCTATGATGAGTTTATTCTAGGATTTTCCCATCTTAGTTGTAATATCAAGGTTACCAACGGGATTTTCAGTAATTGGGTTACTATCAGCATTTTGATATATTTACAATGGTTTCATAATAATTAATTTACGTTACATTAGCTTAAAAAGTGTCTTTATTTAGTCATTACAATGGGATTCCTCCATGTATTAACAATTGCAAAAATAGAAATATTATTAATAACCTCACAATATTTGAATTTCTCCTACTACCGTTGTTATAAGTGGAAGATCTTGCTTGCATAATGATTTTATTTTATTTATAATGTACATGTTAAGATTTTAAAAAAAAGAAATATATGAAAACATAAAAAATACCACCCGTCATATAATGGTCTACAACAATATAAGGACATATAGGACAAATAAGTACCTACTAATAAAAAAAAGTAGAAAGGCAAATTCTTTTCTAAATGCTGTGGTAAGTTAGTGTGCCATTTGTAAAGATATAATTCCAAAAATATACGAGATGTGTTCAAAAGAAAAAGTGAATTTTGAATTTTCGATTATCGTTTTTTTTTTGTTATGTTGGTACACATATGTTTATCATATGTTAGCATTATCAGCCATTTTGGATCAGTGGTTTGTTTTTCACAACTGGAAAGGTTAGTAATTATTCAGAATAAATGTTATAATTATTCTTAATTAGTAATTATTCAGAATAATATATTCAGAACAAATGGTTTAATAGCCATCCCAACGCTAAGATCGACCACGACTCAGCACCACTACTTGTATTTAGGTATAAGATGGTACAATATATTATTATCCTAAAACAAAAATTTTGGAATAATTTTATGAAGTTGTGAATTCTTGCTCGTCATTTTGGTACCATAATTGATTTGATATCGAAAGTAATGCCTTGTGACGACTATTACTATCTCTAAACAAAGAAACATTAATTTGAATGTTTTATTTCATTACAAAACATTTATTTTTTCAAAACGTATCTAAATAATAAAGTAATTAAGTAGGTACCTACTTGTGTTTTCCATTTTGAAAATATTCTACCCAAACAAACATTCTTTTGAATATGTAATCTATGGCTAACCAGAGTGGTATATCTATGGGCTAACCTCAATACAACATGGCGGGTTCAATCTTTTTCGTACTAATTTTAAAACGTTATAGAACAGTTTTACATATTGGATATCATTAAAAGTACTCTCTAAACTTTTCCGGCACTAATAAGAACAAGTTTTGTTATTCAGCGAAACCGATCGAGTAGTTTTCGAGAAAATCGAGGATATACAGACAAACATTTATTTTTATTTTTTTTTTTTTTTTTGATAGAAAGCAGTCACTTTGTGGTTAGACATATTTAATGAAAATAAAACAATAACTTTGTTTATAACCACGAAAATTTTATTTAATTTTATTACGACCGACCGGTTTCGCTTAACATAAGCATCTTCAGGGTATAAAAATTAAACTTAGTTAATTAAATTTAGTTTAATTTTTATACCCTGAAGATGCTTATGTTAAGCGAAACCGGTCGGTCGTAATAAAATTAAATAAAATTTTCGTGGTTATAAACAAAGTTATTGTTTTATTTTCATTATTTATTTTTATGTATAAAGATTTTAAAGCAAATTAACTCCTTGAACTTGGATAGTGATATTTTATAATAATAATAATAATAACAAAGCATTTATATAGCGCAGTTTTGTGTTATTTCACTTCAAATGCGCTTTACTATAAATAAACTTTTAAATGATTAAATAACTCCATTCAGTGGTATCCTACAGTGCTACTTTTACATTCTATTTATACATTCTTAACATATTACATACATTCTTGCTTATTCTTAATACTAGTCCTACAGTACCTCCTATACCTTTTATGTAGTATACTGTCTAACGAAATAATAACAATGTATATGATTATATAATCATATACATTGTTATTTTTCGTCATATCACATATGTATTATTAATCATATTTGTTGCATTGCTTTTGTAGTTATTTAATAATTAATTTGGTATCGTTTATACTTTTATTTTTATTTTTATTGTATAATATTAATTATATACAGTGGGAACTTATACCTGCCAAGCCACTGCAAGTAGCTTGTCAGCAGGAGTTTATTTCAACAATATAATATAATACAACAATAAATTACAATCATCATACAAATGTAGGGCAAAATTATTATATTTAGGCGCATGCATCTTGTGCTGTACATAAGTTGAAAAAAAAAATAAAGAGAAAAAATAATGGTAAAAGCATTACAGTTTTGTTATTGAGATACTAGAGTCCAATTTTATAACACCGATTTAAATAATATTATAAAAATGTCAATATCATAAAAAATATCAAAATTATAAAAGTACCAATATTATAAAAGTATCAATATTATAAAAATATCAATATTATAAAAACATCAATACTTTTAAAAATATCAACATTATAAAAACATTAATATTACAAAAATATAACTATTACGTAAATATCAGAAATATCAAAGCATCTGTAAGTATTAAATAAATTAAGAAATAATTTATTTTTTTTAAATATACATATATACATAAAACAGCAGTACAGGTCTGTGACAATGAGGATAGACTTAAATATAATACTCATCACATACATCACATACTATCCATTGTTTTTAATAATAATAATAATAATCGGACCATTTCTATAGCGCCGCTTTTGTGAAAAATCACCTCAGGGGCGCTGTATTATCTTGTATTTAAAAACCATATATGTATAAAACCATGAGCTACCTGAAGCTCAACTTCAAAAAATCCTATATTTTAATATATTTTTACTATAGTATGAATTGTATAATATTTTTTGTAATTAATATCTAAATAAATAAAATTAAAATAAGTCGAGAAAGTTCCAGGAAGACATGACACCGGGCACGATCAAGACAAGTAGCTACATCTTTCTGATAAAAGTTTGTTGAGTTCCATTATATCTGCGTATCCCTTCAGAGTAGAAATGTAGAGTAGAGATGTAAATAACCAGATATCTATGAACCATTCTCTTCTTCATATTCATGTTCTAATTCACAGACCCTGTTTTCTTCTGCCCCAAATTCCCCAATTAGGGGGTGCGATAATCCAACTAGCCCCGGGCAGTACGACTCTTACGCGATATACTTTTATACTGATGTAAATAATTGAATAATATCGAAAATATTTTCTCCGAGATAAAAGAAGCAATTCACAATCCACGACTTTTCCAGCTTAGTTTATCACCATAAATTTAAAATCATGATTCGATTTCGAGAAGCGCCACTCTCTTTGGGCGAGGTACACACTGAATAAAAAGTAATGCCGATGTTAGAATATACGGAAACTGCAAAAAGCAAAAAGCTCGTTCACCACTGTGATCGCTATTAAATTGTATTTTTTTCGTCAACCCAGTGCTAGTACCAGTATTCGTTCTCCATTCAATGTAAATAGAATTTGCCTTTATTTCGGAGTTTTCTGTGGCCTGACCGCCATACATTTGTGGTGGGTGGTACAAAAAAATAGCCACAGTTCCATGTTCCGACTTTATTTGCACTTTCTGGAAATGTCTACGCTGCCACAGAGTAAAACATGTACCTAAAGGGTAGTATGTAGTGCATCCATGTTCTTAATTCGAATTTCGTTCAAATGTTTTCAACTCATCATAATAGTTTCAATTTCGAGGTGCATTCCTATAAAATTTCCATTGAAAATAACAACTGAGTTCATTTATTAACAATAAAATACACTTACAAGTCGGAACGCTTTTTAAAAAAATAAATTATTAACATTCTTGACGGAGTTTCTGAAAAAAAGTTAATAAAAATTTAAATACAAAAAAACTGTGGGAAAAAATAAAAGTACCTGAAATTAAAAAAAAAATCGTTGGCATTTTTTTGTAGTCTACTTTTTTGTCTTTGTTTTCTTTTCGCGCTGAAATTACGTTAAAATAAAAAGCGTGGGTTATTTTCATATAATGTATGTAATTGACATTACAACATGTGTAATAAAAACGTACTATTTTTAAGCGCGTGTTTGATAATATTAATGTTAAAGGCCTCGGAGAATAACCCCCATATAATTAACGGAATTCCAAGCCCTTGAATAATGAAACGTTAACTTTGTGCGTACCTTCTCAAGAAGCAGCTTTACGCTAAATATTTCCTTCCACTAAATTATTGAAATTTCTGCTTGAAATCACTTTGCTTCTAATATAATCAATCATACATCGCCTATTGTACTGTACCTATACCTTCGAGTATATTATATATTGCTTCAAATGTTCCCAGCCAAATAATTTTGCTGAGCTTCAAGGTAAATTTGAACGACGATCAATATTTTGTATTTGAAAATATTTAATGCCTGTAAGTTCCTGCCATGCACTTCTTAGCAAATTAGCCCTCTACCCAATTTACATAGCGGGGCTAGCCCGTTGAAACTTTTCATAGTCCGTAACATCGTAAATAACTATAAATATTTGTAAATGTAAATAATTATCATCGAAAATATCAGTTGAACATTTTAAAAATCTTTTCTCCAGTCCTAAATTCGAAAAAAAAAAATTAACATTTAATATAAATATCAATTATTTTTATCCACTGACACTTACCTTCTAATAATATTACATCAATATCAAATAAGAATGAAATAGTAACTGCAATATCATACTGTTTTCCAAACTAAAAGTTTATAATATAACGTTTTAATCTTGAGTGTCGTGCCAGGTAATTATGTTTTTGTGTCTGTTTGTACATAATAAGATAAACCTTAGCAAGTAGTATTTGTACAGCGCCCTTTTACAAAACGACTTCCGTATTATGGCATCATTTCTATTCACACCTATTGTAAAACTATGTTCAATCATCTGTTTTCTGCAAATTAAATAAAGTTTAGAATGAAAAATCAGTTTTACACACATCCGTACAGGTTTGTGTAGACAGGTTTAAATCCTTTGCAAGCTAAGTCCTCCATCATTGCACAAGAAACAATTTCAGCTTTCTACGCTTAGGAGTAGGAAGAATTCAAATAATTCTATCTTATTCGTTATTCTGAAACGTTGTTGATTTGTTTTTTGTTTAAAAAAATAAAATACCTGTATATCTTTTTTTTTTAAATTTAATGTAAATCAAATTTAATAATGTTATTATTAAGTTCTGCAAGTATTTTTAGTTGTTATTATTGTGACAGCTGTTTCGGCGTTTAAGGCCATTTTCAAACTGTTTTAAAATGGCCTTAAACATTATTAAATTTGATTTACATTAAATTTAAAAACAAAAATTAAATGGAGTTCTACGAATTAAACACAAAAAAACAATTAATACCTCTATGTCGATATTAAAACAATTGATATTTCAAATACAAATATATTTAAATGCATATTTATTTTTAATCATTGAAGATAATATTAACAGGGATTCGAATCCAGGACCTCGTAGTCTATTCGGGACCTTGCGCTCTAATTCACTGAGCTACGGCCACCCTAATCCGTTCCATCATCATTATCGGTATCATATATCGATTTTTGAAGAACTGTCAATATCATCTTCAATTAATTAATTCCCATATGTGATGGGGTCCTGGGTTCGAGTTTCAGCTGCTACCGTAACCTTTTTCTTTTCTGTGTCTTTTCGGTTTCGTGTTTCATTGTAGATTTGTTAATATTATCTGCAATGATTAAAAATATATTACATTGGGGTTTATAATTAAAAAAAAATTGCCTCTGTATTCTAATTGTTAAAGTTACGACAAACGTAAAGGATGACAGAAGGATTCTATGTGTTAACGATTCAAGTGATTTTGTGCCTAGTTGCCAACTGTCGTAATCAAAAACGTATTTTGAAAATTTTGTTTTAATTCTGATTGCCTATTTTTGCCTTTGATGGAATTTTTAATCATCGCTGAAGCGTAGAAAGATCCTCCGTTCCGATTGGACGTTAATTCCCCATTCGACAGTGTAGTTAGTCACTGTAGTCAGGAATATCCGGCGGTGTTCACATTCACAATTTTTTTCCGTTAGCTGCGTACTGCTTCCAGTAACCGAACAAAAAACAAGGATAATCTGCTTCAATGGTATCCGAATATCGATTACTAAAGAGTATTTCGCCAGTTGGTGTTGGTTCTAAAGCATTGAAAATTCAAAGCTTCCCTATAAATACGATTTGTGAATTTACACAAATTTTTTATTATTTTCGTTTATATTCGATGTCTATTAAAGCAGAATATTCGTGCCCATTTGAAAATTAAAATTTTTACTGTTTTTTTCTGTAAAAAAATTGTAGTTAAACTATTTTTTTCCATCTCAACGTTATTTCAATTATGATGTGCATTGTAATATCATTTAAAATTTATAAAATAAAACGAAATACACCATCTTGTTTGTTTGCTATTTTTTCAATTAAAATCTCTGACCTTTATAAACGGCTAATAAAATTAGTCGTTATAAAATCTTTAAAAATCGTGTTGGTTTTAGAATTACACGTTAATTTTAATTTAACAAAAATAAACATAAAACGCTTGTTTATTATTGTAATAATAATTGTGCGTTTGTTACCTACGTTTAACGTTACGTGGTCAATAAACGAAGTACTCTGATTACACGATTTAATTTCGTATAACTTGTTAAGTCCGTACTTTTTACGATATTCATAACTCGTAACATTGTTATCGGCGCTTTTCAATCTCTTTATTATAAATAAAATCCGAATTCGACAAACATTTATATGCGAGTAATTAAAAATTATAATTTACGTTGTTTTAATTTGTTCATGTAATCGTTATGATGATTAATTTTTGAGATACTAAAAGGTCATCAAACAAATGATGAACTCAAATATAATTTTCCTGTAAATGCCTTTGTCCATTATCATTGTTTGTTTCGTGGTAGTGTGTAGGGTGTATGACATTTTCATGACTCCGGGTTCATTATCTTAGACTTAATTACATTCAAGATTATTCCATTAACCGCATATTGACCATAAAAGTTTATGTCGGTATTGCTTCTGTAAGAGATCTAGGAATCACTCTTGATTCTGAATTCATATTTGACGTGCATGTGACGACATTGTGTAAATAATTCAAAACGATGCGATTTATTCACGGAATATGTAAACCATTCAAGTACCTTTCATCAATTCTAACCCCTTACAACACCTTAATTAGACGTAAATTGGAATATGAGAGTACTATTTTAAATCCTCATTTCTACAAATATGAAAACATCGTTGAATATGTAAAAAAAATGTAAAGAATATTATCTTTTAAATGTGGTTTACATGACATCTTAGATCATACGACGTACGTCTTAAATACTTCAACATTAATTCACTTAAAATTAGAAGTCAATTGATTAATTTACTATTTTTATAGAAAATAATTCACAGCATCTCGATACTGCATTATGTCTGACGTCGAAGACGCCATATCCACCTGAATTCATTCGGAAATAATATTGCCTGCTTTAGTCCTGTCTCAATTGTGTCGACTATATAATAAGATAGAGTGTGCTAATGTACACATTTTTGTCAATAATTTGTAGTTAGATAGGCCTGCAGGACCCACTTGCCACAATGGTCATGACGGTGGAGAGGGCAATCTTCCTGTTAAATAGAATCACTTCGGATATCGACATATGAAGCTGCGTTTGAACAAAAAGTTTTATTGCTACTTGTTTAATACCGGTATGTTTTATGAATATGTTTATGTCTACCTTCCTTCTTTTAAATGTTTTTTTTTATGTTGTACATCCTGTCTTATTTAACAATGTAACTCTTTAAAATTGCCTTAAAATATAATTTTTAAAAGGAATAAAGAAAATTGAATTGAATTTAAAAATGTCATGCTATGATATTAAATATATTCCTTAAAAAATATGTAACAATGATTGCGCTAATTCCATGATGTATCACTTGTATCTCTCTTTATGTCTTATGTTTCTACTGTATTATGTATCATTGAGTGAGTATTTCTAATTTTATGTTCTATGTATCCTTTGTTATTTGTAATTTTATGCAATTTATGTATATTAACTGAAGATTCATAACTACACTGTTCTCAGGTGTGAACAACACCAGTATGAATAAATTGCATGTAGTAAATTTAGTTTTCTGCAGATTTTTTTGGATCTTTATCCACCATCGGCTCACTGTTTCTGTGGCAGATCGGTATGCTCGATGATTTCACATCCGAAGGTTGCGGGTTCAAAATCTTCGCATACAAATAACTTTTAAAAAATCAATATTACTTTTTTCACAAATAACTGTATTACAATAATATATAATAGAGATTTGAACCTCGTTCCACACTCTTTAATGTCGTCGTGATGAGAGACAACCTTTAAAAACCGAAACGTTTCTTCAAATTACTGTGATTGTTCTATCATTTATTGTTACTGGTTAAATGGAAACACTTTTACATATTTTTGATAAATAATATTAGTGTATTAATGAGGTTTGGATCTCTCTGCAGTCAGTTAATAGATACTGTTGTTTACTGAGAATTTTTTGAGGAAAGAAGAATGAATTATGCAGTTGATATTATTTATAACTTTGACATTTTAAAATGTATAAATCATAGAAAGGTACAATTACTTGAATTGGGGAAATTGTCTATTATGACATGAAAATGAAAATCTTGCTATGAATACTAATCAGTGACTATATCTATATAGCCAGGTATTCCCAACCCTATTCAGACCCACAATATCCTCCATATGTTATCGGGAGACACGTTTCTACTAGCTTCGGTCGGTTGGAACCCTCGTACGAGTATATCACAATTTAAAAAAAAAATGCCCGTTGCTCACCGCAAAAGTGTATTATGCACTAAAATTGTTTCTTTACTTTTCTGCCGCAAAATATGGAATATATAATAAAAATCTTCACCCAGTCTGCCGACACCGCAAATATAGTTAAGAAACCTTCGCAAAAACTTGCGGTTAAAAATTGGCACGAGCGGTCTTACAAGTGAATTTGCTTTTTGCGTTCTCAAAGCTCCTGTTTCGCGGTTAGTTGGAGGACTTCGTAGAGGACAGACTTAATTCGCTAACGACGCCAGTAGCCGCGTGGTCCTTTGGACCGAATTCTTATAGCCCCAATACTATGATACTGCATTTACCATTTATGCATAGATATGCATGGCTTTACGAAAATTGGATCTTTGAGGCGCTCTATTGGTATGGGATTTGGAGGAAGTTTTAGCGATTATACGACTTAGCTTAATTGGTCTCAGAACTATGATCTAGAGAGATATCTATACAGAGCATGTACAGGATAACTATATCGCTACCCGGTTGGGCAACGTTGTGAGGCGGATTAAGGAGGTGGCTGTATGAAGGGATTTGTTAATACGGGATTTGAAGAGGCCCGGATTAAATGTTGTAGGAAATACAGAAGCCGGTAGCTCGTTCCACATATCAGCCGATTTATACAAAAACGAGTCAACGAAACGACCCGTTCTCATGAAGCCGACATCAACCGAGAAGGGATGTTCCGCTTGTATCTAGTATCAACGAGGGGATAAACGCTGCTAGCTCCTTCAAGCAGGCTCCATTTAAATATCTGTAGAACATACTCTACCTACATTGCGTCTGTGCATCAGATGTGGCAATCGGTCTGTTAATAACGGATTGTCAATCAGACGAACCGCCCTCCTTTGCACAGAATCGAGAAGGTCTATCAAGTATTTGGGAGTCCAAGCCCAGAGGTGACTTCGAAATGCGTCATGGTTAGTTATTTACTTACAATCGTTCAAATGACCAAAAGTAATAAGACTTACGGCCGTTGTTCGCAATCCTCCTGAGTAATTGTTGAGCCGAAATTTTACCTCAACACCGCTTAAATGCACGACTCGCTATTCCCAACTCAACTTGCGATAAAGTAACTATTAAATTTACGATTTAGTTAGGAGGTCGATTCAACCGGATTTAAGTTCTGTTAAACAAAGGACTAGTGAAAAAATGTAAGTGACATGTCAAATTTCATTTGGTTGTGAACTATTTTTCGTTATTTATTTAACATCCAAATGTTGATTGAATAACAATGATTTTTTTTAACGGCTTCCGAATGTCAAAAACATGTTTTTGTATGCTTTAAATAAAAATGAAGAGAACCTAACTTATTCTACTTATTATAAGCTACGTTTTGGCTTGTTTTTCGCCGAGGAGAAACGTCATATATACGAAAAGAATGTACCCACTTTCGCGGCAATAGCAAACGTCAAACTAACACCTAATGCATACCTACATTTGTATAATATTAAAATGTATCTATATATGTTACCGTATTTAAAACAAACGACGTGTATTCATAATAAATACAATATTAACTCGTCTGTGTTAATTTAACATTGAAAGTTTTTACTTTGATGCATTTTATTGTCTACTAGCTGATGTTTACCCGGCCTTGCTTGGGATTTTTTTTTTGAATAAAGTTATGAAGTTGTGAATTCTTGCTTGTCATTAGGGTACCGTAATTGATTTTACAGCGAACTATCTCCAAATAAAATATTAAACATTAATTTTAATATTTTATTTCATTTCAAATGTTTATTTTTTTTTTCAAAATATATCTTAATCATAAAGTTCTTAAGCAAGTACCTACTCGTGTTTTCCATTTTGAAAATATTCTACACAAAAAAATCTTCTTTTGAATATGCAATCTGTGGCTTACCAGAGTGTTATATCTACGGGTTAACCTAAATAAAACATGGCGTGTTCAATTTTTTTCATACTAATTTTAAAACGTTATAGCAACAGTTTTACATATTGGGTTTCATTCAAACTACTCTCTAAACCTTCCCGGCACTAATAAAAACAAACTGCGCTATTTTCAGCGAAACCGGTCAAGTAATTTTCGAGAAAATCGAGGACAGACAAACACACTTATGTGGTGGGCGGGCGCCCTTACGATGGATCAACGATAAAAAAAAATGTTTGAAAACAGGCAAACAGAGCGTTGCTCAACAAAACACTTGGCTGATCGGTGCCTCAGATTTATCAATCAAACAGTTGGAAAGACCATCTGTTAATATACTTAACAAGTACAAATACTTAAATTGCGCCTTACACCTAATAACTTATGACTACAAATAATGTGAATCATTATTGCTTGCAACTTACGACTTTCTGTAAATACGAAGTTTTTCTCATCTATTATGTTTTTCATAGGAATAACTGAGGATTCTGAAGCAGAACCTAACTATTGTTTTTCCTTATAAAACACAGACCCGTTGTCAGATATAAGCTTTAATGTAAAATGATTTCAATGGTAACTATAATTTGGCGTCTTTACAATGAGCCCTGACATTTAATCCCCCATCCCCATTAAGGCGGAGAGGGTTGATTTATTAATTAGAAATAATTATAATATAGCCAAGATCGAGTTGATTGACGGTCCGTCCTCTCTGCCTACCCCTGCGGAGAAACGGCGTGATTGTTAGTTAGTTTTAATATTATTAGGCAATACGATAAATCATTAACTGGTAAATATTTGAAAAAAAAAAAAATTTAAAAAGAGTTACTTTGTTTCAACCAAGCTCCCCTCCTCAGGATAAACAATATGCCATATATGTATGTTGTTTATCGTGATATGATGAAACACGTGGATATTTATATACTAAAAACATTACTAAACAAAGTAATTCTTATTAATTTATTAATTATGACGTCACTGAGTGATTACGCATCTTTTGAAGATTTTTTTTTTTAATTTCCACTCGAAATATGACTGCCTATATTGTCTGACCGTCCTACGTATATTTCATAAAATATTTTAAAATGCGCTGAATTGTTAAAAAAAAAAAACAAAGGATGTGAATTCATTTTTTCGTAAAAACTAACGTTAATATTTTTTTTTAATTTCTATATGCAAAACTTTGGTTACGTTTATTTAAAAAAAACGCAGCGGGAAAGTATTTAACTCTCTTTCTCCACTTTAAAAAAAAATATATTTTGTTGAACATTTGTAGGATATTTCTGATTTGATTTTGATAAATGCTAATCCTTTGTAAATTTAAAAAAATATATATGTGATAACTATTTTTATTTTAAAAAATATTATATTCATCGTATTGCGTAATAATATTATCATTATTCCGAATTGATAAATAATCCATCTCCGCCTTAAACGGCACCGATACAAGTTTCCTCTAACAAGTTGGTACCGGTAACTTTTCCGATACAGCGGATGATATGCCTTGAAAGCTCGCTTGTTAACCGATTTCAGTTGAAAAGTTAATCTTAAGTGGCTGTTAACATATTAAAATATGAATTCCTTTTGCTGGAGAAAGTTTAAAAACAGTTATCCCAACTTTTGACGGCCAAGTTTTAAACAATCTTCTAAAGCATCTTACGAATCTGTTTAATTAAGTGAACCGAGCGTTTATTTATGGAACAAATACAATTTCATTTTATCGTATCTTTCTTAAGAAACTAGCAGTCCTAGAGTGCTGATACCAACCCTGATGTATGGCACTGAGGCATGGAACTGATAGAAAGTATGAAAGTGGACTGGACGCTGTAGAAATGTGATCTCTGAGACAAATGTGTGTTAAAACCATGTATGATTGTGTGAAAAATGGTGAGATTCGTAAATAATGCAAGGTTCGTGTAAACGTAATGATAAAGATTAAGAAAGGGACGCTTGTATGATTTGGGCATATAGAGTGAATGAACGAAGAAAGGAGTGTAAGGAGCATATATGACGCAAATGTGAATGGAAGAAGACATGGCACGATAAAGTGAATCAAATACTTGAATCGTGCCATGTCAGAAGTCGTAATAACAGAAGAGAATGTATGAGACGTTGTATGAATGTGAATAAGCAAGAAGTGTATGCCAAGATCTAGTTGTTTGGCGGTCCTACTGCCTTCCCCTGCGGAGAGACGGCGTGATAGTTAGTTAGATAGTTTTTAAGATTACGATTATTTTTCACAAGGCATAGTGTAAAGTCGTTACCTTTTATCTGATTGCCTACCGCATTTATGATTTAACTATGTTATTTGGATGGCGGAATTATAGTCAAAATAATGTAATCAACATAATGTATCAACTCGGATGACAAGTGATGTCGAAGAGACCGGACAATCTTGCAAGCTCTTATATACCTCTGTATAGTGTTGTTCTTTTGTCACGATGTCTCTCTCATACAAGACGTCAGTCGCACGTTCGTTACAGTCAAGAGTATCTATTATTGCGAATAATGTGGAGTGTGTGCCAAGACAAATTTGTTTTACAGTTCATACTCTCTGCCTATATCTTCAGCGAAGCGGTGTGATGGTTGATAAGCCGGTAAATGTGTTAATCGGAATCGGAATACAGTACAAAAAAATGTATAGGATATATATATATATATATATACACATATTGCCCATTTGCGAACGAATGTACACAGAAAACACGCACTTAGCATTGTTTGCGGTTTGGAATAGAAAATGGGTTTTCCCGTCCGTAGCAATTTACCGGCATTTGTTAGCTTTTCATTGATAAACTGAAATCAATCAGTAATTTTTTTACGTAATCGCACAGAATGGTAATCGACGTTTACGATAACCGTAAGGATTATTTAATAATAATTGAACATAGTATTAACAAATCTCAAAGGAAATACGATACATAAAAAAAAGTTAAATACAAAGGTATCGGTCGCATCTAGGAATCGAACCTAGGACCTCCGTCTTACTGGACTAGCACTTTAAATACTGAGCTAACTAACCATCAGGCTGTTTTTCCGCAGGGGTAGGCAGAGAGGACAGACCGCCAAACGACTAGATCTTGGAATACACTTCTTGCTTCATTCACATTCATACAACGTTTCATACATTCTCTTCTGATATTAGCGCCCTTGAGGTGATTTTTTCACAAAAACGGCGCTATACAAATCATCCAATTATTATTATTATTATTCCGACTACTGACGTGGCCCGACTCAAGTATTTGATTCACTTGGTTGTGCTATGTCTTCCTCGGATGTCCCCGGCTTTTCTTCTTCCATTCGCATACGTGTCATATATTTTCCTTACATTTCGTTCTTCGCTCATTCGCTCTATATTCCCAAACCATTTAAGCGTCCTTAAGCGTCTTCAATTTTCGTTGCTAGTCCCGGTTAGACGGGGGTCCTGGGTTCGATACCTAAGTGCGACCGATACCTTTTTACTTTATGTGTCTTTTTCTATTTTGTTTTTTATTTGGGATTTGTTAATATTATCTTGATGTTACAATGAGGTTTATAAGTCTCAACAATTTATTTCAATAAATTTAATGTTTTTAAACCTATGGTTACGTTGTGTGTGGATCGTAATAAATTTAATATTTGTGAACCTGAAGTTACGATCCATCTGGATCGTAATTTTTTTTACCACTTTTTTCATGCATTGTTCATTGCGTCATTAGTTCATTCTTAGTAAAGCTTCGACTCTATGCAGAAACGGGCTGTCCGTTTGTTAGATTCGCCTATCTTAACGAACGGATTGCAATCTTTGGAGCACAGCCGTCAGGTGGGAATGCTGTCCTTGTTCTACGGGTATTTTAATGAAAGGTGCTCTGATGAACTAGCATCATTGATGCATTCGTTACTGGTGCACAGTTGGGAAAGGCGCCAAACGCTCGCCTAACATTTGTACACGAGAACGAGTCGCTTCTACGACTCATTCTTGTGTTAAACAGCTCGGCTGTGGAATGATCTGCCGGCCTCTGTGTTTCCTCCCTCCCATAACATGGGTCTCCTCGAGATCCTGGTTCACTCCTTTCTATAGTCTAAAAGACCCTCCACACAGCATACCCAAGGACGTGGAATTACTGTTAAAAAAAAGTATTTATCATTCATTGAATTTTCCCAGCTGTTGGAAATATCCCAATTGAACTCCATAAAAAGCGATTTTTCGTTTATGGCTTGTTTTAATACGTGCCCGGGCATAAAATGTTTTGACGGTGCACGGTAACGTTTTTTCCCATTATAATATTTTGACGGTGCACGGTAACGTTTTTTCCCATTATAATATTTTTACCGTCTTTTTGATTGATACTTTTGAGCGAAAAGCATATAATTGCTAATGTTAAACAAATAGGCAATCAAAACACGTTTCCACAACTTTTATGAGTAATTTCAAAATCACGTTGCCTGTAACATTTTTTTATGAAATGATTTATGGCTCGCGTGGAAAAGCGTAAGGTTACGAATAGAATATCCCGCACTGAAGGCAGGAATATAATCTGGTTTGAATAATTATCATGTTGCATACATAGGTAATGTCACATCGTAAATCTTATCCCAAATCCGATCTTCCTTCGAGAAAATAAAAAGAAAATCTTTAGCCAACTTGGGATTTGGCTTGTGAGAAAATCGCGCCTCACCACCGTTTTACAACGCTTCGCCGCTAAGCGTAGTATAGTCAACATGTCGAGCCTTCTGGAAAATAACTTTGGGCCGACTGCCTCAAAGAAAATTTCTCCGAGGCTTTGGGGAAAGATGAACTTTGCTTGGAGTTAAGCTGTTTATAAGAAGGCTGTGGGTCAACATTCTAACGTGGATTTACAGAATAAAATACTAAGTCCCGGGTAGGCGGTCATTGGGGGGGCGGGATTTTCCCCGTGATAGCTACCGCTCTTATCGTGTTAAGGCCGGGGCATTAGAAAGGGATTATTTTATTTGACGGACGTGAATGTTGGAGTATTGTATTGTTGTTTATTGTCGTCGAGATTTTATTGCCACTTCACGATTCAGCTCGTATGAAGTAATAACGGTTTTCTGATAACGAATGCAACACAATTCAGCTTTTATATTCATTTTAACTCCACTGGTTTTCGATGATGAACAAAATTATATATTTTTTGTTATTGGAACAATTTATTGAAGCTTATAAACCTCATTGTAATATTTTTTTACCATTGAAGATAATATTTGTAATTCTCAAACGAAATATGAAACACAAAATAAAACGTCGCATCGATCGGTTTATAAGGTTCAGTCAGTTTTTCCAATAATTTTTTTAAAATTATCTTATACTTGTAGAAAAGGATTAAATGTTCCATATCATTAAAAATCGGATAGGTATATCCGAGATACTATCTAGATTCTAATTAAATTCTGGTCGAATCTCACAGTCAATATAGAAAGATAGCTGCCAACAACAGGTTATTAAGATAATATCAACAGTTCTTAAATTTGAAGTATGATGATATCCGTAAAATGGCCGAGAGCAATGAGGTAACATTAGGTCAATTGGTTAGAGCGAAGGTCCCGGATAGATAGACAGATGCGACCGTTACCTTTTTTTATTTTGTGTGTCTTTTCTGTTTTATATATTTCTTTTGAGATTTGTCTTCAATGATTACGATAATTAAATAATAATCGTAATATTAATATTTAAATACTCTACTAAATTGACGTAGCGAGCAAGTAAATTTTATTTAATTGGGTTGTGCTATTTTATATTAAATTCATGTAAAATAATATATGCTAAGTATTCTTGCGGCACGTCCCAGTGCAGCAGTGGTAGATACTCTCAGTATCTTCTTGGTGGAAGACCACCATTTCGAATCGAAACGTTCCTTGAAATGGCTTTAGCCGTGTTTGGTGACCATATCTGAATAGCCGGTACTTCCCCACCTTCCCCTTCCCATACCTTGTAGTCTCACGACATACCCCAATTTTTTGATACCATAGTCTCAACGGCCTAAACAACCTCCTATTAGCAGGGAGCAGTTGGTGAAACATAGAATTGGTGTTCTTATTGAAAAATATGAAACCAGCTGTAATGAGTCTTCTCAGTTCACTGCAGTTAAATGCTTAATTAAAAGCTCCATAACTATTGATGGAAATGACGTAATAAATAACATTATTACCTGAAATAATTTGCGTCGGCCTAAAAAAATTCAGACGGAAAGACTGTGCTACAAATTACATTACGCGAGAGCTCAACGTTCGCGAGTATTTATTGGAACACGCAGATTGTTACTCAGCAAAATTATATGCAAAAAAAAAAAAATTTCCACAGAGCTCACCGTCATAGAGATTCTGCTGGGACACATTTTCACAGATTTTCCGTTATAATAATAATAAGAGTTAATTTCTGTAGCGCAGTTTTGTGAAAGTTCACCTGAAGTGCGCTTTACACTAACTAACCTAACCTAATATAATTCTATAATAACAGATGTACTACATAGGATATCTTTTATTATAGTATATATACTCGTATATGTAAATTAAAACTATTACATAAAATATTAACGAGAAGCAGACTCACTTACATGCACAACTTAAAATAAACTAGAGGTATAAATAATCAAATGTAAAGTACAGATATCAAAAGAGCAAGAAAATCTACACAAAATAACCTAACCTAATATAATTAGAAAATAACATATATATTACATGAATGCAAATTAAAACCACAATTTAAAATATTCGCGAGTAGCAGACTCACCTAGATGGACATTTTAGCTATTATACTATAACAATTTAGAAGCTAAGGGTGCAAATAATCAAATATAAAGTAGGTGCAAATAACAACAGAGTAAGAAAATATTATATGACCTTTTATGTACATGATTTTTCACTGGATACAAAGGGCATTGAATAACAATGAGAAAACGCAACTAAATAAGCTATGGAAGATCAAAAGTAAAATGGCTTTAAATTATATTTCTACGTAAATCAAGTTATTTTATATAGCTATAATAAGACTGAAGGCCTCCGTGGTCGAGGGGTAAGGCTCTCGACTACGAATCCGAAGATCGCGGGTTCAAATCCCGGCGTGCGCAAGTAATTTTTATTTAATTAATTTGTGTTGTTTCACAATTAATTCATTTAAAAATAATAAATATATAGCATATTTGCGCACGTTCCAGAGTGGAAGATACTTTCAGT